>CM024960.1:10172806-10455306 GCA_014282245.1 Rhododendron simsii
TTGTACTGCTTTATTTCTTTAATTATGCCATCAGAAAGTGCATCAACATCATTGTTCTTCCCGTAAAACTTCACAAATTCCATGTTAGGGTCCATCAAGTACCTGCAGAATATAACAATAAAAATCAGCAGAACCTAGGAATTTCTATAATGCCATTCAAGTTGAGCAAGCCCATGTCTCGTATGAAAAATTTGGGATAACGGATAAAAGTTTAAAGAAAACAATTCTAAGATTTGTAAAATTTCAGTTAAAGTAGCGAAGAAATCTTATCATTTTCCGAGCACTCATTGGCGAGGAAATGTTTTCATTTTTCGAGCACTGTGAAGCCAACATCAGACAACTGTCTAACAAATTCCAGCAAAGACATCCATGTCTCATATGAAAATTTTGGGATAATGGATAAAAGTTAAAAGAAAACAATTCTAAGATTTGTAAAATATCAGTTCAAGTAGAGAAGAAATGTTATCATTTTCTGAGCACTAATCGGCGAGGAAATGTTTTCATTTTTCGAGCACTGTGAAGCCAACATCAGACAACTGTCTAACAAATTCCAGTAAAGATATCCAAATGAACGGTATACATACATGACTATTGAGTGATCGACAAGGTAGTCTGAGCCTTCCTCTTCTGTCTTCATATAGTAGACTCGATATGCACGAGCAACTTTCTTTATCTCCTCCGGGTTACCCGTTAGCCCAATCAAATTTGGGTGAAATTCTGCGACATTCAAATTCAAATGGATAATTTGAATGACATTTAAAAGCCTCATATGCAACGACTAGTAGTAGCGCATCTCCAGTATGCAATTCCAATCTTATGAAAATCACCTTTGACATATTCATGAACTTGCTCAACAGTGTCTCTTTCAGGATCAACTGAGATAAATACTGGTACTACCTCAATCCCAGCACTTTTCTCTGCACCATAAAATGTAAAAAGCAAGAAAGTCACAATCCTAAAGGTCAAAACTTAAAAGCACCAAGATAACTGCATATTCTCAAGTGAAGGATGATGCAATAACAGGCAGCAGTAGGGAGAGTCATGCCCTCTAAATTTAGGCAAGGAATGCATCAAAATAAAATTTGCACGCCTAGTAAAAACATTTGGCAAGAATTCTGCCAATAGTCAAACTAAATGTATATCTTTTTTCTCAATCCCGAAGCATTATTTTTATTCCTTCTTTGGGTCCCATGGTCCCTAAATTTGTAGGAATACAAGCGTTCACGGCCAAAATACTCAGTAAACACATGTTATGATTTTCCAAGTAGTTCATGTCCACCAATAAACTATTTTATTGCTTTTCCACCACAAGAGATTGTTTAAATTTTCAGATTCTTATGAAATGAACACGTGATGAATTTCAGTAATGAAAGATTTCCAATAAATTAGAGGTGTTTGATGTGCAGGTTAGGAGATTGGCGTTAAAAATAGTGTGAAAGATGTTAAATATCCAGTCTAATTAGAATAGACACATCATGCTCAAACATATGGCATCAACATTTCCATTTCTGATCTCATTTTCATTAAGCCCCAAGTAACATGATACAATTAGCAACTTACTTATTTTATCAACTGCAGCAGCAAGCTTTTGTAGCTCATCAGGGCAGATATCAGGGCAATGAGTGAAGCCAAAATACATCACCGTCCATTTTCCCAGAAAATCTCCATCTGTAACTGCCTTACCATTATGGTTGACAAGACTGAATGGACCACCAATGGCTGCTTTACCCACAGATGGTCCCTGTTTTACTGCAATTGAAGCATTGTTTATATCTGTAGCAAGAAAATTCCAATCAGTACAAGTTCAAAATGTGAAAAACAATAAACTATTATGATTAATCACCCACTAAGTGTAGACCAAACGCATACGTTAATCACTCTCCGTAAAATGTAGCCCAACTTATAAAATGTAGGACATAAGTAAGTCCAAATAGGTTATAAATCCAAATAAAATAAGTGCCAATAAAAGCAAGAAGCAAAAACATGAAGAATACAGAATTATTGATCCCTGTCAACAAACATCAGTCCTTGGTCCTTGGATTCCTACTTACGCCACATAAATCAAACGAAAACGTATCCACAACTCCAACTGGGTATTGATTACTAAGGAACCATCAAGACAATATTCTTGAAAGAGTCCCATCACAACTTGTTTCTACTCAACAGCATGATTCACTAGTATCCTACTCACCGTAGGGATCTACCTTCAATATGCCGTCTCTTTTCATTGTCATAGTAAAAGATCACACCAGCTCCAGTAGCAACCAGCAAAAGAAAGCTCAACCATGAGACAGGCTGCAAAGGGAAAATTGATCCATTTGTCTTCAGCTATGAGTAATCATTAATGTATCGTTGGGATTGAGGAATCACAGTATGTGAGGCATGAAGCAGATACACGAATGATTCAGGAAATAAAAGGAATTCCAAGCAGTTCTGGATATAGCCTGCACAGCTCTTGCTTAATGTCTGGATGTGGTAGGGCCCATTACATCACTTCAATTCAACTATAGGGGAGACCAGGAACAACACCACCAAGACAACATTGAACAGAACTAGTATTTTTTCTATTCACTGAAGAAATGAAATACTGAGATGGAGGTTTTTGATGTTCCAATGAGACGAACAACTAATATCTTCAATCCATTTAGATTGCCAGGGATTGCATTCGATAAAAAGTCCACTGCAAGGAAATTCAGAATGCTTTTAACAAATTAAGTTCGTCAACATTTTGGTACTTCAGAAATGATATTTTTTTCATTCAGATATTTGATTAGCACTGAGGAAGGAAAGATCGAGATAGTGAATTGTTGAAACAGAAAAATGAATATCATCAGATTCATCACTTACATTTTAGAATGTGTAGTCTACAAAAAATTTAAGAAAAAAGCAAATTCGTCAAAGTTACACCAAAAAAAAAAAAAAAAAAGCAGGTGCATAGTGTCCCAGAATCAATGTTTAACTCAGGAGTACTGCAAGACGAAGGGTGATTACGCGCCTAGTATACAAAGAAGTGAACAAACACCATGTCCATGAGTACAGACATTTGAAAAATCATATGATGCCTTGTTGCAGTCTGTCACAGAGTTGAAAGAATTATCACTCGATATGATGATTTACTATAAATATCATCGTTTCAAAAAATGAGCACTTAGCTAGTCACAGACAAGAAAGAAAAAAGAAGCTTGTGTTCTAGAGCCGACCCTCCCAAAATTATCAATGCTGAGTACCTAAACTTTGAGGCAATACTGAATAGTTCGACATTTCATTCTGATTGTTCTTTCTTTTTTCTTTTTGTTTGAGTATAGGCCAGGGGAGTTCCGGTAGAGATTAAATTACAAGGACTGCAAAATATAGCAAATAATAAGTAAGAAAAACATGCTCAGCAAATGTAGAATCATGTACAAATGCATGATTCTGACATTGGGGAGTCGAATTGCCATGAGGTGACCGATTATCGTATTCCAATTGACTTGGGGAGATCTAATTTCAAATTCTTCGTTAAAAATAGCGTTGGCAAACCCATATAACTCGAAGGAAAATACAAAGAATACTGCTATTATAATTGGGTTTTGAAAAAATACGGTGAGGCGGCCACCGCTGCCAGCCCCCATCAATCCATCTCTGTCTCGAACAACCTCGGATCCGAAAGCCAAACCAATTACTACCATAGACTACTAAAAGCGTTCATTCATTCGCAATAAAAGCAAAGCATACAATTGTTTGTTATGAAGGAGTAATAAATATGCATAAGCGATGAATAGGAAAATACCCCGCCACGAACGGCCTTCCCCTGCTCAGAAGTGTTTTGTGATTGATCGGACTTGTCCCCTTTACCGGAATCACCTTCCGAAGATCCACCTGTGGATGAACTCGCTTGACTGGCGGCAGCAGTAGCAGTAGTACTGGTACTGCTACAGAGAAATCTACGGTATATAGCATCCAGATGAATCTCCGATTGAGGGAGAGGTGGGCGGAGTAGAGACTGAGGAGGAAATCCATGGAAAGGACGAAAAGGGGGATTGGTTGATCTCAACTGGGAGAGGGTGATTTTGGAAGCGAGGGAACGATAGATGCAGCCGAGGGTTGGGTTTCTTGATAACGCAGTGGTCGCCATGGAAATGTGCTTCTTTGTTGTGGGGTCTCTCGAGATCTTTACTGTGAGTCTGTAACACAAACGCGAGCAGAGGTAGAGGTTTTATCTAAAACCCTAGACCAGCTCCAACCCTTTCTCAAACAAACTCAAATTACATTTGGGCAAAGAGTCTTGGGATTGATTTCTACGCTCCCTTTTTATCATGAGATT
This sequence comes from Rhododendron simsii, assembly GCA_014282245.1. NCBI lineage: Eukaryota > Viridiplantae > Streptophyta > Magnoliopsida > Ericales > Ericaceae > Rhododendron > Rhododendron simsii. The sequence continues at coordinate 10,177,110 of CM024960.1, forward strand.
AAATTTTGAACATTTATTTTCTACGAATTAATTATATTGCGTCATGTTTTATTAATTTGGACCATTGTTTTGACGACGTAGCGTAATATAATTGAAGGAAACAAATATTTACACCACCGGTGTAAAGAATTTATTCTCTTTACCATATACACTCCTTTTTTGTCCTTATTCATATGAATTTACTTTTTCACCCTTGCAAAAGTTCATTTTTTCACACATTAAGGGGCAATAGAGTTAATGCACATCAAATAAAGACCAAAAAAAAAATGTAAATGATAAAATGGAAAGTGTAGAAATCAATTTCCAAAATCTTGATATGGGATATGATAGTCCAATGGAAATATTGGAGTGTGAGTGTATATATTCGCACAAAGTTTATTATAAAAATTTGAATTTCACTTATTAATTTGAGTAAAAGTTTAGAATTCTGGAAAATGATTTTTGTACTCTGCGTTTCATAAATGCACTCTACTTCGAATCATGGAGTATGCAATAAGAACAGAAAAAGGCAATTTTTGAATTGTAATTATAAAAAAATAGAGTGCAAAAATTATTTCCTAATTCAATTTTGTATATATTTGAATCAAGGAATTCAGTGAAATTGACCATTGTGGGTTCAACTGCTCATACCTTAATCCACCACTCTTCTATACTCCTCTTTTGCGGATCCATTCAAAACTCATATTTATCATAGAGTTTTTGATTTTTAATATAAGACATATGCACATTAAAATTATTCTAGCTTAAAACAGTAAAAGTTTATGAATCACTTTGTGACCCTTTTTTTAGGCTACGACAATACTCACATGCCTAGTTGTATATGAAAGAAATTAAGAAATGAAAATGCAAAATAATCTATTTTCTACTAAATCAAATAAGATTATAAGAAACTATTACACTAATAATATTCATAATAGTCTAAAATTAGATCTAATTTTCGAGAATATTTTAAAATCGCAAGGGGCCCGGCGCCCCGTCCAACCCCAAGATAGCTCGTTCACTACATGCATTCCAAATATCATAAATACCGAGGTTTTCTAAGTCTAAAGAAGCAACCTACAGTGAAGTGAATCTCAGATGAAGTATACTCCGTGTGCTTTTAATGCTCCAAAAATTGCGGAGTTTTAAGGAGGTTTAGTGGTTCCTTCGGCAAATAAGTGGCCAGGTTTGAGGCGGGGTTCTAGCGACATCTCACATCTCCGGTGGGTGACCAAGGTTTTATTTTCTTGTTTATATTTTCAATTAGTTCTTGTTCATCTCCAGTTATGGAGATTTTCGCTCCCTATGTGAAACTTTGTCGACCCTCTCTCGGGGATCCAGAGGTGCTACGCACGCAGACCGTCAATCTCTTTAATTAACGGTTAAGATATTTTTTTCAATTTTGACCGTTAAAAATTTATTTTTAATCTGGACCATTGATTGATGAGATCGATGGTTGTGAGCTACTCTAAACAGGAATGTACTACAACTCCTCCGGATCCCTCTCTGTGTATTTTTTTTCATTTTACCCGAAAGTTAAGGATCATTTTTCCTAATGGAAGGTCCTGGATGTTGTAGCCCTTTGGGTAGTTTTTAATGATTAAATAGATACTCCTAAATAAATAGTTCTGACCATTATGGTAAACATTTGCAAATTGTCTTTTGACTCAGTGCAATTTTGTTTACTCTCCTTAGATGGTGAACGTTACCCTCCCTCTTATTTATTGAAATGATGTAAGTCTCACCCTTGCAATACATGTTTTGATAAACATGATATCACTTTGTGGTGGGATTCACACTATTTCAACCAATAAAAAAAATGGTAATACTCACTGTCGTTTAAAGAGGATAAACAAAATTAAATTCCGTTGCGCTGCATAATTTAGAAATTAACAAAAGGTTGATTTGGACCTTAGAACAAAGTGATGGGGATTGGGCCCGTATTTTCATATTTTGTTGTCTATCTAGAAGCTAGCCTTCGCCACCAATGCTGGAAGAGAAAAATGGTTCCTATTCCTAAAGATGTTCATTTTGGTGAATTGACAAAACTGTTGTAAGATTGGACGATAAAAAAATATTACTGTATTGAACAAGCCAAAAGGCTTTTGATTTTATCACGAGACTATTACGTAACCATTACAATAAGATTCACAAACACGCACGCCAATTACAATCACTTCTTATATATTTCATTAACATCCATAATTAATCACGTATGCATCGCCTTTAATCTGATCTTTTGCCAAATCAACTCTTAGTAAGACCATCTACCTCCTTCATGACCACCCTATCCTCTCGAATCAGTGACCGAAACTCGAGATTGTCGGAATCATCTTTGGTGCCAATGTACGAGCAGTTGCACAACTCGAGAGACGAGAAAAATGTGGCCTTGACTCCATTACGGAGCTTTGTAGCCACACCATGGCCCTTTTTGGAACCGGGCGCGCTATGGGTTGTGCCTGGTGGTTTTTGGACCCTAGACTCAGTTGCAAAACTCTTCTCTTCACAATAGCCAGGGTTGATGCAATTCATGCACTTGCTACTTTTTCTCATTTATTGAATAGGCATGGAAACCAAAGCAAAGAATTTCTAGGCCAACAGAACATGGAAAATAGCACGACCATATACTGCACCAAGGATAACTTACAGAACAGGGTCACTTGAAGGATTCAAATGCACTAATCTACCCCCACACATACTTGAATTGATCAAATGGTTTTGTACCTATTCTTTGCCAACCAACTGGGCTAGCTGCCTAGCTCTGTCGGTCAAGTTTGCATCTCGTCAAGGCCGGCTCATGGAGTAAGTCAGGGAAGCGGCTGCTTCCGGCCTCCGAATTTTGGTCCAAAATTCAGGCCTCACTATAATGTAATTTAAATATTAGAATGTTTCTAAATAAAAACACAATCATATTTTATTTTCTTCAAAAAAATCTTGCAATAATATCTTCTTACATTTATATTGTTCCATTATCCTCTTAAGTTTATTTTTTATTTTTTTTTATTTTCGTACTTTTATCATTTTTTTAAAAAAAATTATGAATATTAAAGGGGCTCAATATAGGGAATTCGTTTCGAACCTCCAAAATATATGAGCCGGCCCTGCATCTCATTAAGAGATCAGGAATTCGAATCTCCCCACCGACATGTCGGTATTCTTCTCTTTCTTTCTTTTTTGATGAATGTCATCGGTATTCTTCTCTTATAGGGGGCTTTTCATTTCTTTCTTTGTGTATACCTTATTATGGGCTTATTTCTTGTATCAGTTGAGTTGTTGGACTTGACTGTCTTGTGAATTTTCACAATTGATGCAGTGTCCTATAATTGTATTTTCTACTTCATATATGATGTAAATGATATCTTTTAACGATTGAAAAAAAAAAAAAAACATACTCTTTGCCTAAAAACTACATAAAGAATCCCTAAAATGGGAAATGACAATATAAAATCATTGGAATCATTTGCGGTGAGATTGATATTTGATACTTTCTTTTATGTTTTCCCTCTTCTACACTTTCATTATCGACACACACGTAAAAAATTATCTGAGGGAAAGAAAGATGCATATTGTGATAAACTCGAGAAACTTTCCTGGTAAAAAAAAAAACAATTTATATCTAACTCAATAACTTAAGTTATTAGTCGGTGATGTTCCAAAATTATATTAAATGATCACTTATTTCATATTCAAGTAATGTCGGATTGTATTCATTTGCATTCCCCTCATGTGTAGTCGAGTCTAGGATTTTAATACAGTGGTGATAAAAAAATATCGTAATTTCTTTTTTACATAAAGTATAAATATTTATTTCGGCTAGAAATTTTTTGGGTTTGATTTAGTATAATGTTTTGTTGAGCTATATATAGTATCTACTTACTCACAAATTTAAGTGGATTTTAACTTATTTTTTCTGTATGCGATTGATTCTGCGCCAACAATATTTGGGAAATACCAAATTATATGTAAAATAAATACAAATTGCAGTGCATTTTTTTGAACCAGGAGGTTCACTTGAACCCCTTCAATACAATAGAGCCGTCCCTGTACGTGTGTTCCATACCTGAACAAGGTGAAATCGTATTCCTTAACATAAACATCCACGTATGGGCAAACTTACTTTGATGATGCATTAACAAATACGGTCTTATTAACCTCCGCCCACTAGGCGAAGAATAATATGCCAATAATTTCAAACAAATTCGGATATTAATGCATATCTTACAGATATTAATACACTTTCATAAATATCAATACATATTTCTCGGAAATCAATACATATTTTACCTATTATCCTACTCTCTTTTGGGAATCCAAAACCTAATTTGATGATATATCTATGCGAGCGAAGTTCATTTTGTTTCAATTTTGTTGTGAGCGTCATCTCGAATAAAACTTGTCGGATGCTCATATCCGGTTAGCACTCTGCCCGCTGCGTCCAATCCAATTATTAGTAGTGGATAATTTTTCATGGTAGCCAATCCCCATAAATTCTTTTACTTTTTTTTTTTTTTTTGTGAATGCTCTGTTTTCTCATGTCACTATTTCCTGTTTCATCACTACAACAAGTACAGATCGAGGCCAACTCCGATGAGTATTGTTGGTCCTTCTCCAGCGAGTTTGCTTTAGCTTCCTAGCGGATTTTCCGGTGGGTTAATAGAATTTTTAGTGGTTTATATATATATATATATATATATATATAGTAATTTTCAAGTCCACTAGCCCGGATTTTTTTTTGGTCCGGATTTTTCATTTCCCAATCGATTTGCGATGATCCGAGCCGCTCAATGTGATCAAAACGTGATTTTAAGGGTACCCGCGAGAAATCATCAAAAAAAATGATCGGGAAGAGCTTGATCTGAGCAGTTTTTTAATTGAACGGTTCAAAAAAAACTGCTTAGATCAAGCCCTTCCCGACCATTTTTTTTCGTAATTTCTTGCGGACACCCTTAAAATCACATTCTAAACACATTGAGTAGGTCGGATCATCGAAATTGATTGGGAAATGGGAGCTATGTGACACAAATCTGGACCATAAGAAAATCCGAGCAACCGGACCAGAAATGGACTTTATATATATATATATATATATGTATTCGGATCCTATAAGAGATCCTGCACGGTCTTACTGTGTGGGACTCCCCTTTCCCGATCGAATAGCGACGATCCGAGCCGCTCAAAGTGATCAGAACGTGATTTTAAAGGTATCAACGAAAAATTAGCAAAAAAGTGATCGGGAATGGCTTGATCCGAACAGTTTTTTATTGAACGGTTTAGTAAAAAACTGCTCGGATCAAGCCCTTCCCGATCATTTTTTTTGCTAATTTCTCACCGATACCCTTAAAATCACGTTCTGAACACATTGAGCGGCTTCGATCGTCGCAATTCAATCGGAAAAGGGGAGTCCTGCAAGGTAAGGCCATGCGGGATCCCTCATTGAAAATTTGCTCTCTCTATATATACACACATGAATTTGTGGGTTTCAATTTATGCTTAGCAGATATGAATTTCAATTTCTGAGTTTGCAGATATGAATTTGTGTGAATGTGTACAAATTGGTTGGATTTTAACTTCTCTCTTTGTATTTCCTTTGTATTTGAGGTTTCTAGGTTTGTATTTCCTCTGTATTGTTTCTGGGTTTGTTCAGAGTTAGAGGAAAGGGGAGAGAGAGAAAGGGTGATGGGGTAGAATCTGGTACATATGGCATTTTGGAAGCTTAGGCTGTTGGGTACTCATATGTTGAATAGCTAGCTAAAGTAGATAAATGCCACTTTTTCTAGACATTTTGCCTAGGATTTTGCCTAGACTTTTGGAGATGCTCTTACAAAGGGATTTGATAAGAGACACAACCATCTAAACTTAGACGTGAGATTCATGTTTTTCTCTTTCGAAATCAAGAACGGGATCCTCTTGATTCTTAAACTAAAAGCTCAAAATTTTCAATCAGAGTCTCACTCAAACTTTTGATTGATCTTCAATGTTTCCCCGTAAGAGTCCGTTGATTAATGTGGCTGGTAGCGGATGATTACAAAGAAGTAAAGGCAAACTATAATTATATATAAACCCCACAAAACAGTTGACGAAATTCGAACCCAAAGGATCCTTTTGGCCATTATTGTCTATTCCACTTCTTTGTAGTATTAAAGAGGGAGACTACGAAAAGGGAAGAGCTTTATTTCCGTATGAATTCGTCCTTGTGTTCACACTTCAAAAAACTAGCCCTATTAGAAACGGGTCTTCAATATCATGCTATATGGCTAAAATATTATTTTCTCAAATATTACCTAAATAAAAAGTTTACATATACATACATCTATGTGTATACAATATATTCGGTCTTCAGGCCCCCAAAACCCAATCTTCTATCTAGATGACTGCCGCCGATTGGAACTTGTCAATCGCCGTCGAAGGAGATCATGGGTTGATCGCTACTTCAAACCCAAATCGTAATCGATCATTGCTTTAAAAATCGAAAGCCCAGATATAATCGAACTTCAGCCAACTGTTTTTCACCGGGAAAATCAATATTCACTACATCTTCTCCATCAAAGGCTTCTCCGACGAGCTAATGAGTAACGGAAGTGGCCGGATTCGACGAGTTCAGTCGATGAGTTGAAGGGTTTCGATGATAATGAGTTTCACTGGATAAAAAAAGAGAGGAGAAAGAAGGCAGGAGAGAGAGAAAGAAACAATAAAAAAAGAAAGATGTGTCAACAGTCCATAGTTAAAAGTGGCGAAGTACTGTTCATAAATGTATTTTGCCTCCCCTTTTACCTCATTTGCTGCAACTGGTTTTTTGTGCTTTTCTTCTCCAAAATGGCTAAAAGTGCATTTTACATCTTTTGATGTACATGCTCTCATGAGGATTAGACCACCTACTTATTACGACATCTCTCTAATATTTACTGTGACATTAGGAAAGCAATTGTGACATTGTGTGTACTAATTACAGAGTCCATGCATAATTGCAACACATGTTGGAGTGAGAAGCTCTGGCCTTATTCGTGTGGCCTAAGGTGAGAGTCGTGCATGAACAGAAATGCTTCGGTTGGGAGCGGATTCATGATTTTTGTGTTTTGTCACGTCATATGAAACAAAACTAGACGTATGTGAAAGTGCCACTAAATTGATTTGTCATGTTCAATCACATGAATGAGGTGTCAAATGGGTCGGGCCAGCACGGATATGGCACGTCACAAACACGGTGTAAAGATTCGGTATTTTTTTTTATAAATAATAATAATTATCAAAATAAAAATATTATTTTTCTCGTTAGTTTATTTAATGCGAAAAATTAAATATTGTCATCACCATTTTTTTTTTATCTGTAACCGATCATGTGCACTCGTACCTGATGAGGGATTTTTCTAGAGTGTGCATGTGTTGCATCGGACCAAACCCTTCCCCATCCTTCATCTTTTCGGCAGGGAGGGAGAGAAACCAAATCCCCTATTTTCCTCCTAAATTCCCTCAAATGTTGACACCACGTAATTTCCCTTGAGTTAATACGCCTTGCACAAATCCTAACCCTTCATATATATCCCCTTCCATTTTCCTTTTTCTTCTGTTTTACCAGACAACCCACAGCAGCGAGAGAGATTGGCAGAGAGAGAGAGAGAGAGAGAGAATAAGAAGAAGAAGACACCTCCATTCTCCACATCCCAACCGTAGTCTTCCCACCAACGCCCAAACTCCATTCCTCACCACTCACCACCGTAGCTCCTCCATCTTCTCCAAGCACCACCATAGCTCATCCTGTTGTGCGGGAGCGTTAACAAATACAGAAATGGACATGATTATTTGCTATATAATTGAACAAACCACATAAAAGAGAGAGAGGAAGAGCAATCACAGAGGACACAGAGATATACGTGGTTCGGTAATGAATATATACTCCACGGGCGATAGGGTGGCCAAGCCGAATGATGTAAAACACGTGGAGGCCCAATTTCATGATCAATTGGACCGGTCAAATCCTCGGAAGCCCAAACGTTGTTTAATTGCAAATTACTGGATTTGGCAACTTTCGGACGAGCTTGGATTGGCCCAAGCTTGGTGGGCTGACTTATTTTTGCGCTGCAGTCAATACTCATGAATCCTAGGTTGATGATCAACGGTATTTTTCGGCCTAATTCCTTCGTTTAGGCCTCCAATAGGACGTTTTTGCCGTTTTAAAAAATATTTGTTTCATTAATAACTTTTAGCGTATAATTCCGTAGAAGTTGATTGTTTTTGGGAAAGTCATGTTTTTCTTTCATTTTTCCAAATTTATTATTTTCCCCAAATTTTGAGAATTTTAGTTTTTGAGTTAAGGTTTTGCTAGGATGTAAGCTTTTTTCTTGTAAAATGGGTTGTAACCTAATGTTTATACCGCTTTTTATCAATAATATTTAGACTTTGTTTTTTTTTCTCTCGTGGACTCGAGTTTATCATTCGTTCGATTAGTACACAACTAATCTCTTTGTTAATTCGGCTGCGTTAAGTGATATCAAAGCCAGGTTTTTCCTAGTTCGATGGCACCAAACATAGAAGAAAACACACCCATTAACGTTGATCGTGGGCTTACTGACCTAAGGAGGATGGTGGAGGATCAACAGGCACAATTGACCAAGATCCATCAGGATACTCACACTCAATTCATTGAGATCCGTGAGTTACTGCAGGAGTTGACGCTACAAAATCGCCGAAGGCCAAAAAGGGTTGAGGAGGAACGCGCGGTGGGGTTTGCCCATCGTCAAGCTCATAACTAGGATCGGGAGCACGCCTAAGGATTAGCCCGAGGCCCACCGGATGATCGACGGGTTGTAAGACATCTTCGTCATTGTGCTGATACTGAAGATTTTGAACCTGAAGATGAAAAAGAGGCACATGGAGGCCGCCGTCCAGCACGGCAACAACAGTGGTTTGATGATTACAAAGTGAAGGTGGATCTTTCCACGTTCAATGGTAATCTGCATATTGTGGACTTTCTTGACTGGCTTTCTGAGGTTGAGAGATTTCTTACTATGATGGAGGTTTCTGAGACTAAATAGATGAAATTGGTTGCCTACAAGTTGAAGGGCGGCACTGCAATTTGGTGGGATCAGTTACAAACGAAATGGTACAGACAAGGAAAAGAGCTTGTGAGGACATGGTGCCAAATGAAGCAACTGTTGATGGAGAGATTCTTGCCACCTGATTATGATCAACATCTATTCCGGTCATGTCAAAACTCTTCGCAAGGATCTAAGTCTGTGTTTGACTACACGACTGAATTTAGTCGACTTTCAGATTGTAATAATCTGAATGAGACTGAAGGTCAGCGTGTAGCCAGATATATGAATGGATTAAAGCCTTCAATTCAGGAGAGATTTGGGTTGCAGGTTGTGTGGGATGTCTAGGAAGCCTATAACCTAGCTTTGAAAGCCGAGCAGTTTGAGAGTAACCCGACCAATTCGGGATTCTACCGAGGTCCAAGGAAGTCGTTTGTTCCTTTTTCTGAAAGGGAGAAGGAAAAGCAGCTCGCTATTCCAGCGTTTTAATCAAAGAGTGTTGGTGGTGGTGGAGCGAAGTTTGGAGTGAAACTTGATTTTAAAACTTGATAAACATTACATCAAAATTTAGTTTGAACAAAGGAAACTAAATTTGTAAACTTTATAGAAAACACAAAATGATGACCAACTCTTAAATAACAAACAATAAGACACAAAGTCCTTTTAATAAAAACTGTAACCCAAATCTTTAGAACTCAATGGGTTTATGTTTTCAACAACTTCAAACCTCTCCACATCTTGGTTAAAAACATAAGTAGTAACTCATAATCAAATCACTTCATAGTTGAGGGAACTACAATTAGCTAGGTTTGATTCGAAACATACAAAATTAGTAACTACTTTCCCCTCTCGAATCACATCTTATGTACGTTTATGACAAATTTTCTGATAATGTCTCAACTATTTACAGAGGTAATATATATCATTGTCCTTTTATTCTTTCAAGTCTAAGATCCTAAATAGACTCATTAACACCAGATGGTGCTAACTTGATGTCCCTTTTAGGCTTCCTGCACTTTAATTCTCAAGCACTTTACTTGAGTAAGCCAAATATAACATTTCAATGACATCCTCAAGCATTCTAAGCACAATAAACATAATAGTACATTTTAAACATTCACACAAACATATGACTTAGCCTATTTCATTTCATTCATACTTCACCAAAATAAAATAATTTCTCAAAAATAATACTTTATCAAGATCTAGTATTCAAAATGAAACTAATCTTGTTCTTTTCAAAATGAGAAACTCAATCATTTAAATTGAAATGAAACATACCAAGCATGTGAATGTGAAACAGATATAATTAACAATGCACACATAATATATGCTCATTACAATAATGCTTTAAGTAACCAATAAGTTGACAAAATAAATTTTGTCAAAACAGTAATAAATAGTGCAATGGTGATCTGTCTTTGGATTCATCTAATGTTACACGATTAACAGTTATGGTAATTCTCTTTCACCGATAGGACTAATCGATAAGGATTTACAATTAAGTAGGTTTGTTACCTTTGAGTTTCCAATTCCAATCTCAATTATGAATACTTATAAATTATTCTATTCCAATTCACTAATCACTTAGAAATGGTGCACCTTTGGGCCTATCTAATATCCATGTGACTAAAGAACTGCAATTTGCAAAGTCATTATTCTTTAACACTTAGAGATGGGAATAAGCTTCATATATAACTTGATATTTATGAATCATTCCAGTTGGGCCACTTTGGTGACTACCAATCCGTATCATAATATAAATATCAAATAAAATAAGTGTTAAGTTTCAGTAATTTATTTAATTGAAATCTATGAAACATTCCAGTGGACCACTTTGGTGACTACCAAACTGTGTCTTAATACAGATTTCAACCAAGATAATGACTTTTTTTTTTCCGGTCAAACGAAATTTCACCAAGATAATGACTTTTGCACTAACATTACGTGATTTTTTAAAAAAATCACTATTTAACACCTGATCATAATAGTAGGTATTAAAATTTCATAAATTAATTAATACATCTATCAACATGTTGGTTGGATCGCTTTGATGAAATACCAAATTTTATCATTATATAGAGTTAAATCAAAATAATAACTTTTCACGGACAATAGGTGAATCTTAAATTGTCCACAATTAGGGTTTCATAATACAATTTGATATCTATGAATTATTATGATTGGGTCACTTTGTTCACTACCAAATCTCACATAATATGGATTCTAATCAGTAGCTCTCTTTATCGACATAAAGTGAATAACGAAGTATTCACAGATAAAATTATAATATGACAAATCTACGAACCATTATGATTGGATCACTTTGATGACTACCAAATCGACCATAATATAGATTATTAGTCAAACAATAATTTTTCACATAACTATTAGGTGAATAGGGATAACAAAATTATTCGTACAATTCCCAACACCATAATAAGAAAAATCCGTCATTAAACCATCAGAAATTCACAAACTATAATAGATCGAGCACGATGGTCGTCGGTCGGCTTTTAGTCTCATGGGGAACATCACGAGTATAGTTCATGCACAAAAGTTGTTTAATCTCATTTATTCTGGGAACACACGATAACGTAAATGACTAATTATTCTTTCGTAAACACGAAGATATAAGAGTATCCACAATGCTAAAATCAAAAATTGATAACCAAAAGATCCCACATCAGCTTTTGATTATTCATTTAAGAGATTGCTAAGGTTAGCAATATAGATGTCTACAATGGTATAATCAAAATTGGATAACCAAAATTTGTCACATCAATTTTCAAACTACAAAAAACTAAAAACTTTGAACAATAGAAAATAATTTTTCTAAAAATAGTTTTGAAACTAATAAAAACTAGTATTTACTAGAAATAGAATTTTTTTTTTGAAATTTTTTTTGGAAAAAACTATTTTCTAAAAAAAATTAATTTTTTAGTAAAATATTTTTTTTCCCAAAATATTGTTCGAAGAGAAAGAGAGAGATGAAAAGGGAGGAGAGAACAATTTTTTATAATAATTGGTGTATTTGATTAAGAATATGTAGGGTTTATTAAATTTGATTATTGTCAAAATGTTGCTAATTTTGGTTTTCCAAAGCCCAAAATTTGATTATTTCTAAGGAGGTTGTTAAGTTTGATTATAGCATTGTGAGCCATATTTTGCACCAACATTGCTAACTTTAAAAATCTTTTACTTTTGATTATAGCATTATGGATACTCTAAAACCCCTAAATCATGATGAAGAATATATAACGAATTCTATATGCACATGCACTGACCTTGCGCTAGCTGTCATCCCCCAAATCAAACTCATTTATAAGACCCAAAGAACATACATAGCATTAACCGATCAAATCCATAAAACATCAAATATGCACTGTATATTAGACCCCATAAAATACATGCATAATGCATCCAATACGGTAATACCCCATCACAGATATGATCAACTTGATGAACGGAAATCGGCCAAACGACCGTGCGCAACCATCATAACCGTCTACATGCATAAAAATATGATCAACTTAAGGAATCAAGAACGGGGTACCAGATCCATTCATGTGGAACTTGAGCGATCCGGTAAGTGATTGAAGTGGCCATAATTTTATTAGAGCATTAAAGCTTTAGGTGGACGACGGGTTTCTCTCCCTTGCCTTTCTTTTTAGTTGTTTATTATATCACGTTAAATTGAAGAAACCCTAAACGCTCTTTTATAGGCAAAGAAAGGACTGGCATTATACTCACTTTCTATCAAAGTAGAGTCTATTTAGAAAACAACTTCTTTATTTGACTTATAGAATAAAATAAAAATATGGAGAATTCTATTAAACGCATAATCAATATATGTCATATAAAATATGTGCGCCACGACAATGACTAAATTAAAATTTAGTCTTACACGTATTTGTGGGACCTGGTTGTTTTTTGATTTTTTGGGGGACCCAGAGAAGTGGGGCCAAGGCTGGATCAGTTTTTGAAAACAAATTGAGAGTGTTTTTTGAAAAGTGGGAAAAAGGGTATCCAAACGCAACATTGGTCCCTTCAATTTGCATTCAACTCCCTTTGATGGGAGAGTAGTTTGGGTAGATTTGTCGAAATAAAAGATTTGACAGCGGAAAGAATAGGCCATTAATTGAAGGAAAGAGATGTAAAGGTTGATTGAGGAAGGGAAGAGTTCTTCCTCAAAACGAAAAGAGAGGGAGAACGTGGGGTATCAGGGAGGCAGTTGAGGTTACGTATTTTACCATCTTACCCCCAGACAGTTTGTACATGGAAAACACTTTTGAGACACAACTTCAATTTGAGGTTAGGTGCTCTCACTTTAGAGCATCCGTATTAGACTAACCAAAATTAGATAATCAAAAGATATCATATCACCTTTTCATTATCTATTTAAGGGTTGCTAAAATCAGCAGTGTAGAGGTCCACAATAGTATAATTAAAATTAGATCACCAAAGTTTGCCATATCACTTTTTCAAACTACAAAAAACTAAAAATTATTAATATAGAAAACTTTTACTTTAATAGTTTTCAAACTATTAAAAATTATTTATTAGAAATACAAAATAATTTTCCAAAAACAATTTTTCGAAATCATTTTCTAAAAAAAATAGTTTTTAAAAAAGGAAAACGTTTTTGAAAAAAAATACTAATTTTTTTGAATTTTTTTTTGTGTAACAAAAGATTTTAAAAAAAACGATTTTTAAAATAAATTTGTGACAATATGGTTGAGAGAGAGAGAGAGAGAGAGAGAGAGAGAGAGAGAGATTAATTTTTTTTTTTTTGTAATGATAGTGTACTTGATTAGAAAGATTTGGGGTTCACTAATTTGATTATTGACAAAAGGTTTACTAGTTTTGATTATCGAAGGAGCAAAATTTGATTAGTTGTTAAGAGGTTGTTAAGTTTAATTATTTCAATGTGAACTCTTTTTTTGAACAAACATTAGTAACCTTAGCAAAATTTTAATTTTGATTAATCTACTGTGGATGCTCTTATATATATTAGAATAGATTTGGCAACAATGCGAAGGAGCCGAAGCCTGAAAGAGTTTGGGAATGTTGAGAGCAAGATTGGGCAGATACAAACAAGCCCGATCTGAGATGAGTCAGATACCCACCCGGCCCACCCCGATATTTTTGAGTTGGGATTGCTACTCTGGTCCATAGAGCCTAGTTGGGCTTAAATGAGTTGGGCTTGGGATGTTGTTTGTTGCCCGGCCTGGCCCAACCTATTTTGATTACGTTTTAAATTTGTTTTACACTATTTATGAAATTTATTCAAAAAGGAAAGAAACTAACAATTTAAGGCTTTGTTTGGATGACCAGAATATTTTCAGTAGGAATAAGAAATAATTTACAAGGAATCGAATTCTTAGGAATTTTCTTGCGTAGGAATAAAAATACGATTACTAGGAATTTAATTCCTAAAAATATGATATCTTAAGTAATTTTACTCTGGTGTTTGAATTAATTTAATAATCTAATGCAATAAATAACTATTTTGGACATTTATCAGAGTCAACATTTTTTTTGTTTTTTTATTGATTGAACTAAGAATCTATGATTATCATGGGGTAAGAGAGTGACCAAATTCCTACTTAATTTGGGAATGTGATTTCTGGCTGGATGTGTCATGGGGAATTACATTCATATTCTTATCTCTTCCAAGTGTGGGAATCACGAAAGTATGGAATCACGAAAGTATGGCATCACATTCATATTGTTGTCTCTTCCGAACATTGAAATTATGAAATATGACATCACATTCTCATTCCTTCTCAAAATTCCCGCCATCGAATTTGAGCCGTAAGGTTGTTAAAAATAGGTTAACAAAAAAAACAAATACTCTGTATTTCACCTAAGTGGACATGCTTGGGTTTTGAAATTTGTTTTGATTAGGCTCAATGTGAACCGGATTTTGCCGAGCCAAAAAAAAAAAAATGTGAACCGGATTTGGGCTTATGCACATCCCATTACTCTACGGTTTTAGTTACTCTGAAAATCGTGTTTGTAGCTTTGAAAAGGGGCGCACTCCCCTTATGTTTTTTAACTATGTAAAAATACAATATTTTCTTTAAATATGTCAAAAGTAAAATTATTAAAGGGTATGCAATACTGTAACGTCACATAAATAAAGACAAAAAAGAGAAGTGAGATTAAAAAAAAGAAGTGCTAAAATCACTCCCCCTTTGAAAATCATATAAGGTCGTAGTTATGACCTTTTGGCTCACACAAATATGTAGTGAAAAGATGGATTGGGGCACTTGCTTGAAATTCAGTCTGATTTGCTTGTGGTATATTACTGTAGTTCAGTGTGGATTCAGCCCTATCAAACTTGCTTGTATTTAGGTCGGGTGGATCGGCTCCCTCCGGCAATAAGTCGACAGCTTCCTGGGTGGCGTTTTGCTGGCGATCGATTCTTGGCCGGAGGTCCCTGACCGGCTGTCTTTGGCTCGGTTTCTTCCCGGCTGGTCTCCCCAGTCCGGCGACTGTACCGGTCTAGATTTTCCAGATCCGGTGGGTGTGGTTGGTGGGCGAATAATTTTTCAGTTTGGTTAGGGTGTGTTCTGTTTTAGTTTTGTGTTGATTTCATCTGTGCTTTTGGCTAGGGTTTGAACTGGGTGTCCCTTTGAACTCTACTACTACAATCGGAGACGGGCCCTATACCCTGCATTTATGTATGGTCTGCTTTTGCAGTATGTGCTTTGGAGCCTCCTAGTGGATGTGTTCCGGTGTCTAGGTTTTAGTAGTTTTGGTTCATTCCTGTATTTCTTGATGAAATCATTGTAGCCTTCGGGCGTTTACCTTCGGGTTGTGAAATGAATTGAATTGATTGCCTGTTCAAAAAAAAAAAAACTTGCTTGTATTTACGGGTGATAGTGATTCCTTCCCCCTCCCTATTTAGGTCGGGTTTCAACTTTTGGAATGATAATCTCGTTTCGTTTTCTTTCTAAATGAAGAAAGTCGGAGCACTAGCATGTGCTACATAGATACTCATACTGGTGAAACTCTGGCCATAGTTCAGCAATTTTTATAAGCATCTTTTTACATACTATATAAAATTCATGCCTAACAATGATTTCTCGATTTTTAGTAGAGACTAGTAATACTAAGATTCCTTTTTCTATTTTAATTATCAATGTAACACTCAACGGTCAACCACCTCCTTAATTCAACCGAATATGGACCCGTGACTTGGTTTTGTTTCTTTAACTACCCCACCCGAAAATCGAACGGTGGTTGTTCCATTCAATTCCCAAAATAATTAGCCAGAGAAAAGTAGTAGATTGTTCCAACTTCCAAAAGGCTTTTCCAAAAATGGATTCATCATTTTTTCCCCCCTCTTCTGTTTTTAATAAGGGCAAAGTCTATTTTCACCCCCTATGGTTTGAGCCATTGTGTGGATACATTCTATATGGTTCAAAAGTGTGCACATAATCCACTGTGATTTTGAAAATGTGTGGATATACCCCCTAACGTCATATTTTTCATCCATATTAACGGAGGTGTATCTCACAAACCTCTAAAATCTAATCTGAACTGTTTATAATGTATTAAATAAAGATTAGAGTATTTCTGTAAAAAAAAAAACCATCTAGATCAGACATAAATAATCCAGTAATCTAATTCTTGGTAAATTCAAATTTGAAATTTTAATTTCATAATAAACTCGATTCGACCATGAGGTTTTATTTTTTGATCAACTTGAATTTTGACATGGATGTAGTACTCGTCAAGCTCTACAATATCAACGGTTCAGATACAATTTTTGGTATAAGAGATGGATTGGTTAGATTTAAGGAAGAAGAAGTATCACGGGAGAGGATGAAGGCATATTGGTCTTTTAACGTTTTGTCCATTAATATCGATGGAAAATATGACAGCATGGGGTCTATTTGCACATTTTTAAAACCATAGGGGTTTTTGTGCACACTTTTGAACCATATGAGTATATCCGCACATGACGCAAACTACAGGGGGTCAAAGTGGACGTTGCCCTTTTAATAACTCATGTGTCTCTTGTCCATCGATTCTTCATAACCTTCAGTAATCTTTTATGTACATCCAACATTCTATTTAAATAGAGTAGCCCAAATGAGAAAGGGGATGTGGGCAAATTGACTTGAATTAGTATCTATAATGATTCAGAATGATGAGAGTACAATAAAGTATTGCTACATATGATGATGATGTTCGGAATATGTAAATAAGATACGAAAAACTCCACGTTGCAATTAATAACGAAGCAATGTGGAGTTTTAGTATTACTTTCGGTCCTAAATTATGTGTTTTAGTATTAATTCGCGATAAGAAGCTAATGAGCAAAAGTTATACGGCTTCAGCTTCTGGGTATAGATATAGTCAACATGAGCAGCCGGAGTCCTCCTCATCAAGCACTCTTCATCTCCTACTCCTTCACAGCTCTCTTCCACTACCACCTCTGTGTTTCTGAGCTTCAACACCTTAATCAAAACAACAAAAACAACAAAACACATGTAAGAACCAATTAACCCAAATCACAAAACCCATGAGCATAACCAATATCTAAGACTGAATTTCAACAAATTGAACCTACCCATGTTGGGTTTTCACGAGATAGTGCTCCAGAGGGTTTGGCGCAGGGCGGGCGGCGTAGGATAGCGTGGAGCAGAGGAGGAGGAGGACTAACGTGAACAGGGTGATAAGTTTTGTAGACATCTTTTGTTCTTTGATAGGCAGCGGAAATGGTTAAGGTTGGGACTTGAGATCAGTTGGTTAACTTATGGCTTGTACACAGAGGGGACTGTGGTGATATCGGTATTTATAGAAGAGGATAAGAAGAGAGGACCATGGAATTTAAGAGCGAGTGAACTTGAGAGAGTGAAAGGAAGACTTTAGTCTGGTAACGTTAGATTACATATTTACGTTTAGAAATTAATATGCCGATCGACATATAGTCTGGTACAGTGGGACTCAAGGGGCCTTTCAGAAATTCACCAACAACCAAGCAAATAGATCATTATTCTTCCTGCCTCTATTTGTTGGTCAAATATGTTACTTTTGGCGGTCTCAACAAAATAGTTTCGGTTCAAAAATAATGGGAAAAGTCGATGAATTTACCATTCCATGATGATATCAATAGCACTTACAATATAGGCTATATCGCACAATCGATTATTAAGAGCATTCACAATGGAATAACCAAAAATAGATAATCAAAAATTGACACATCATCTTTTGTTATCCATTTAAAAAGTTGTTAAGATTAGTAACGTAAATGTCCACATGGCATAATCAAAATTGAATAATCAAAATTTGCCACATTGCCTTTTCAACCTATAAAAATCTAAATATTGTCACCATATAAAATAAATTTTTAAAAAAAATAGTTTTCGAACTAATAAAAACAGATTATTAGAAATAGAAAATAATTCTTTGAAAGCTTTTATTTTGAAAAAAAACACTTTTCGGAAAAAGTTTTAAAAAATAGTTTTTGAAAATACATTTTTTTTAACACAACAGTTTTTGAAAAAAAAAAGACAGTTCTAAAAAAATACTCCGTAGGTTTTAAGGTCTTTGACCAATTGGGTCTTGGGTAGCTGTGAAGATTAAGTAATTTTTATTTTCCCTTGTCTTGTTAATCTTTGTAATTTTTTAAATTCGGAGATTAATAAAATCTTTTTGCTGATAAAAAAAAGTTTTAATCTTTTTACAAAAAAAAAACATCTTTTAAAAAGATAAGTAAGGGAGAGAGAGAGAGAGAGAGAGAGAGAGAGAGAGGGGGGGAGGAGAGGGAAAATGTTGCTAATTTTGATTATTCAAGAGTCAAAACTCGATGAGTTGCTAAGAGGTTGCTAAATTTGGTTATGTTACTGTGAATACTTTTTTGAGAAAATATTACTAATTTTAACAACTCTATAATTTTGATTATTGCACTGTGGATGCACTTTAAGACTTTGTCCAAATTTCTTGGCACCATGAACTAAGAAACCCCACTTTTTCGGTTTCCTGCTTCCTTCCTTACGAGATATAGGGCCTTGCACATCCAATGGACATCAACTGTAATGAGATTGTAGGTGGTTTATATACTCAACATTAATGACTTAACCGAAAATGTCATGATTTATTCATTATGATATGATAACAAGGTTTAGTCATGGCCACAACTTTGATTAATGGTGAAGCTTGATTCATACACACAGATATTGTTATAATTAAAGCAAAAAGTCATGATTTATTCATTATGATATGATAACAATATGTGATATGACAGAGTTTAAATTCTGTCCGCCGCGGGTGGAAACTTTACCATGTCCACCACTACCATTTGTTGGTTTTATCGTGCATTTATTGCATTAATATAAATCGCTCATCTCGTAGAGCCCGCTAAATAGTATATTCACATACAAAAAATTAGCTTAATCAGACATTGATAGGTGTATAAAAAATTAAATTTTGATTTATAAAATGAACGTTCTAATTTTGTCTAGCTATAATTTTAAAGTTAAACTATCTATTTAAATGGATCAAATTACAACAATAAAAACACAATGGAACTCACTATAGATGGGGGAAACGGTGGAATTTTCAAAATAATTTAAACACTGTGTCAGTGTGAGCTGTAACCATCAGATACTGCTATGCAAAATGAATGAAGGAATACAACTATATCACGTAGTCATGCAGATATCATATACTACTATTGTTAGTTTATTAGATTTTTATTTTCCAGCTTCAATCAATAAGGCGGCTGCTAGCTACATACTGGTAATGCTAATCATATCTTATTACTACATCTTTCTTTCTTAGCCGAAAGCATAACTCTGACCCTGAAGGCAATGTCATGATTATCAGAATGTAAACCACAGGCCATGTTTCATGTTTGATAAGTGTGTTAGTCCATAGAATATGATTATTAATCCTATTGGGTTTCTAACTCTTTGTTTGGTTGGCAAACTAAGGTTGAGATTGAGAAGAGCATGGGATTAGTAATCCCATACTTACTAATACCATGAGGTACTAGGTATTACCAATCATACATATGCCAAGGCCAAGCTACTAGGAATGGCAACGGGGCGGGGCGGGGCGGGTTTTTGCATACCCCGACCCCGACCCGAAAATCATTACCCGCCCCCGGCCCCGCCCCGACCCCGGCCGGGTTTTTTTGGGGTACCCCCGTTCCCGCCCCGATCGGGGAACGGGTTTACCCGCCCCGCCCCGCCCCGTAAAAATTTAAAAAAATTAAAGTATAAGTAAAAAAAGGTAAAAAAAAAAAAAAAGCTAAATAAGAATAAAAATTATCTAGAAAATAAAACTTTTGAAATTATTTTTATGTCTTTTGGTATCATAGTCAAATTTAAACTTTTAATTGCAATCAATATTTTAGATACTTCATTCCATTTTTTTATGTGTAGAATTTAATGTAAATATTTGAAGAAAACTTTTTAAAAAATCCACTAAACACCAATAAATATCAATTTTTATTTCTTTTTAAAATTTAATTAGGCTACTTGACAGTAAAGAGACATTGTTTTTTGGATTAATGCTAAAAAAATGAAATAACATGTATATAAGTATATATATACATATATAAATAAATACATATATATATATATACATATATAAATAAATACATATATATATATATAAGTACGCCGGGTCGGGGTCGGGTAATTTCGGGGCGGGTATTTCGGGTCGGGGTCGGGGCGGGTTTAGGGGCGGGGCACTATTACCCCGAACCCTACCCGAACCCGGCCGGGGTTCATTTTTTTTACCCGACCCCGACCCGAAACCCGAAAATATTATAGAAAACCCGCCCCGTTCGGGGCGGGTTCGGGGCGGGGCGGGTTGGATTGCCTAGCCTACAAGCTACCTCCTACAAAATGACCACATTACCCATGGTTTTTTAACTCAATACCAATAATACCCTCCATTGGTTGAAAGAAATTAATAAGGTGTTTGGTAATTGTTAACAGAAAAATTTCCTCTTCTTTTAGCTGGTAAAAATTGATTTTGTGTGGATTTAGATAGTTCAACCATTGCTATAAATATTCATAGTAGACTATGAAGCTTCATTGAAAAGTGGGTTCAACTACATTTCTAGGGCCACCATTTTGTATAAATAGGACCAATCATCCATCTCATTTTCAGATGTAATTGGATATTAAGTTTTCTTTTCTATTTTGAATGCACAATATCAATGGCATGACGAGATTGGAGCGAGGAGGAGGAGCAATCGCTGCTCCTATGGCTTTCAAGCCTTTTGGTAAAAAATGTATGTTGGCGGTTGTCCAAAAATTGATTGGATGAAAAAAAATTGCAAACTTTCCAAAAATTGCAAATTCGTGAGCTGGTCTTCCATGCAATTCCATAGACCAGGTTTTCACCCATGGGTATAATTGAAAAATGTAATTTGTATCGTATCCCTTGGTGTTCCAATCAAACAAAGGATTTGGATTGATAATCACAATCCCATGATTTAATCCTTACACAATCAAACACCCACTTGGAATTACACATGGTATTACAAATCTCATCTCCTTACTAATCTCATCTAATCCAACACACTTATCAAAGTGGCCCCAAAGTAGTACTAGTAGTTCTTAGTTACAGAAGAATAGTTATATGTATAGTTTATTTGTGATTACAAAAGTTGGCAAATAGAAGGATATATTATTCAAAGACCGGCCCGGATTCTGGGTAGTTAGAGTAACATATTAGTATATCATTTAATTTGTGCTACTCTATCGCAGTTTTAAAATGTGTCAAGATTCTCTTCAGCCTCTTTTTGGGACCGATCCTATTGATCGATTGCGTTTTTGGACTGTTTTTGAGCTCACTTTGATGGGAGTATTAAATACTTTATATGTAACGATCCCTCTCCAACTGATCGGCATTTACTTATATTCCACATCCTTTTTCACTTTTTTTCCCGATGTGGGACTACTAGGTGGGTTCTCACACTACATATAATGGATTTCACCAAAATTAGCAACCTTGTCAAAAATCACGTTGGTTGGATATATCTATCCATGCATGATAGAAAGGTTGAAATATATTTGTCTTGAGATAAATAGGCTCCTATTTTCATACAATGCAACATGATCTTGGACAGAAGTTAGGTTCCGCATAAAATCTCAAATATGAACAGTTCCCATAATCAAATTGATACTCCATCCGTCCGGATTTAATAATCCCTCGTTCAATTCTAACAAGATAAAAATGAGTTATTTCTTTAAATTAGAAATGAATTTTATATCCAATATGAATCTTGTTTGATAGATCTCAATTAGTTCTATAAGACAATGTTTTCAAAATTACATAAAACATTATAAATTAAAAGATAAAATCGATTGAAAAATGACACGAACTCCTAAAAGAAACTATTAAATCCGGACGGATGGAGTACTAAAAAGGGCATGAAATGCTTCAAACAGGACCGTCCGAGTGGAAATTGAGAGTCTGAGACGATCCTCATCCTTCAAATATCCCTTCTAGATTCCAGTCACATCGCTCTGAAATATTTTTAGCTCACCTGCGACAAGAACTACATTGCAAAAAATCCAAAGAAGATTAGCATATATCTATAGAACTAAAAGAATTTTGGAGGTATGAAACAAAAACTTAATTTTGAGCGAATTAGTTTACAGTCTCTTGTAGGGAATCAGTTCAGAGTATAATCAACAATTCATAGTCATCCTCCAAGCTCGGGTAATCAATGGTTCAACAGTTCATAGTCTTCTTCTGATCATCAGAATTCAAAGTATACAATCAACAATTCATCATCAATCAATCAATACCAGCCGTGATTGATGATAAACCAATGATTGTGTACTTTGAATTCTAATGATAAAAAAAAATACTACAAACCGTTGAACCATTGATTATCCAAGCTTGGAGAATGAGTATGAATTGTTGATCAGGGCTGACATTGATTGATTGATGATAGACCGTTGATTGTGTATTGTGGGGAATCAAAGCTAATTGATATTCACAAGTATTTGGATGCAGGCAAAATACAGGATGGTGATAGCAATTCAGTGAACAAGAATATCGATCTCTGTTTTGATAAGGTTGACTGACTTTATAAGGGTGAATTGAGAAATTAGAAAAGGCATATATATATATATATATATATATATATATATATATAAACAAAGAAAAAGAAGGAAGATTTGAGTAATCTAGTCCAGTTGGCAAAAACACAGGGCGAGGAATCAATCATGTTCATCTTCTGGGGATTTGTTTGTTTTAGAATAATTGAAACCAAAACCTTTTGAACGAGTCAAAACTCTAAAGCTTCTCTATCCTGGGAACCTTTCGGCATTTGATTCATGCCTTGTGTCCACGGAAAAAGATAAAATCAGGAATAATTAGGAAAAGATTTTTGCATGCGCAAAAATCTCCGTCTTAATTTCTCTCCTCTCTCCCTCTGGGGGAAAAAAATTAAGGCAAGAAACATCCATTTGACTTCAACATGCATGGAAATGATGGCTCAAACAACATTTAATTTTTGTCGTCATTTCCTTTCTCGGTCACATAATGATCATAGTAATATATTTTATTGATGCAAAAGAGGTTGGCGGAAGGCCAGGGTAAAAGGGAAACTAGTAAAAGTAATCAAACACTTTTAGACTAGTTGTTTGGCCTAGAATTGCTGCACTTGCTCTAAGGTCAACTATGGCACCATTAGGCCCTGTTTCGAAAATCTTCTTAAAAAATAAATATTTATTTTGCCACTTCTCATTCAAAAATAAGAAGGGTCATTTCAGAAAACCCAAATAAAAAGTTCCTTTCACATTTTCAAACTCAAAAATAATGTAAATGAAAAAAAAATTCAATTTTTTTGCACTGTATTAAAGATCTCAATGAGATCTATCAAACAAGATCCATAGTGATAAGAAAATTATTTACGTAACCACATGATTTTTGAACTTGAAATTGCCTTATACAAAAAATAAGACTGTTGCTATGATAATGGGCGCCGGCGGAGGGAAATCGTACCGGCGGCTGCGCCGGACCGTCTCCGGCCACCGGACGGCCGATCCGAGCCGTCCAAAAATTCTATAAAAAAACCGAGGGGGCCAACGTGGGAATCAATGGCATCTGAGGTGTGTAGGGTACTTGATCCGAGCACCCTTTTTCCGTGTGTATATATGATCATATATAAACATGAAAAAAGGGTGCTCGGATCAAGCACCCTACACACCTTGGATGCCGTTGATTCTCGCTTAGGCCCCCTCGGTTTTTTTTTTAAGAATTTTTGGACGGCTCGGATTTCCCTCCCAGCGCCCATTGGTACCTATATAAATTTTACCAAAATAATTACCAGTCTTCTTATTTTCCGGAACAACCCTTCTTATTCAACAAAAAATAATTTCTTAATTTGTTTCTGGAACGGGGCCTTACTATTATCCAAGTAGATGGGTAATAGACATTATGGTGAAGACAATAATTAAATAAAATTCATGTGTTCGGAATATTCTTACATGCCCATGGAATTCTTTCTTCTTCTTTGTTATTACTATGTGCTTCGGAAGGAGACATGCATTTAGAATTCACATGTAGATTGATAGGAATGATCATGTTCATAGAATGATCGCTTTATCACAAATTCACAATGAAGTCATATGTTCTTTCAAAATTCATAAGATTGATGCTTCTATGAACCTAAAAGATTGCCTTGTTTGCGGAGAATTAAGAGGTTGGACACAAAATTAAACAACAATAATAAGGACATATCTTATTAATTTTCTCTAAGTTAATTTGCAGGTTCAGTCATGCAAAAAAAAACACTTTTAGATTAGTTGTTTTGCCTTAGAATTTCTGTACTTGCTCTAAGGTCCACTACGCGTGGCACCATTACTATTATCCACGTAGTAGATGGGTAATTAATGGTAGACATTATTGTGAAGACAAAAATAAAATAAAATTCATGTCTTCGGATTCATACATGCACATGGAATTCTTTCTTCTTCTTTTTTATTACTTTGTGCATGCTTCGGGAGGAGACAGGAGGAGACACCACTACAACAAAAAGGAGATTTTGGAGCACTTTTACAAAACTTCCTTATCAAATAGTTAAGGAGGCATTCCCTTAGAAAGTGCCTTATTTTGTTAAACTAACGGGACAGTCCAACTTAATAGCAAATTTTTGAATTATTATTTTTTATTTTTAATATGATAGGGCTGGTTTTCTTGCCCCGAAAGGGGAAATAAGTACTTATTTTTAAAGAAGATAATTTCAAGTTCAAAAATCATGTGTGCTTACGCAGATAATTTTATTATTTTTCATTTACATTATTTTAAAGTTTAAAAATGTGAAATATATACCTATTTTTTAAGAATGTATTCTGGAACGGGACGTAAACCAATTGGATGGTGATCCACAGCTGATAGCTATAAAGCGTGTTATGAGTAACCAATTAGCCGATGATCCATAGCTCATTATAGCGTGTTATTAGTAACCAATTGGCTGGTGATCCATAGCTCATAGCTGTAGAGCGAAAAAACGAATACGCTTTACAGTTATGAACTATGAATCACCAGCCAACCTTTCGGCATTGAATCATGCCTTGTGTTGTGTCCACGGAAAATAGATAAAACCAGGAATAATTAGGAAAGATTTTTGCATTCGCAAAATCTCCCTCCCTCCCTCTCCCTGTGCCTCGGTGAGGGAAAAAGGTTGAAAGGGAAAAAAGTGAAGGCCAGAAACATCCATTTGACTTCAACATGGAATATATTTAATTTTTGTCGTCATTTCATTTCTCTTTCATAATGAAATATATTTTATTGACGCAGAAAGAGGTCGTTGGAGGTCAAGGTAAAAAGGGCAACCAGTTCAAATAACCAAAAAAAAAAAAAAAAAACACACTTTTAGACTAGTTGTTTTGCCTTAGGATTTCAGCACTTGCTCTAAGGTCCACTATGCGTGGCACTATTACGATTATCCAAGTACTAGATGGGTAATTAATACTCCCTCCGTCTGGATTTAATTGTCCCTAGTTCTATTCGAACCGGTTAAAAAACGGGTTATATCTTTAAATCCGTAATAAATTTCATATCAAATATGGATCTTGTTTGATAGATCTCGATTAATTCTTTAATTCGATGTTTTCGAAATCACGTAAAACATTATAATTGAAAGATATAATCGATTGAAAAATGGCACGAACTCCAAAAAAGGACCGTTAAATCCGGACGGAGGTAGTAGTAAACATTATTGTGAAGACAAAAATAAAATAAAATTCATGTGTTCGGATTCTTACATGCACATGGAATTCTTTCTTCTTTTTTATTACCATGTGCATGCTTCGGGAGGAGATATCACTACAACAAAAAGTAGATTTTGGGGCACTTTTACAAAATTGCCTTATTTTGTTAACCTAACAGGGCGGTCCAACTTAATAGCAGATTTTTGAATTATTATTTTTTAATTTTAATATGATAGGGCTGGTTTTATTGCCCCGAAAGGGAAAATAAGTACTTATTTTTAAAGAAGATAATTTCAAGTTTAAAAATCATGTGTGCTTACGCAGATAATTTTATTATTTTTCATTTATGTTATTTTAAAGTTTAAAAATGTGAAATATATACATATTTTTTAAGAATGTGTTCTGGAACGGGACGTAAACCAATTGGATGGTGATCCACAGCTGATAGCTATAAAGCGTGTTATCAGTAACAAATTAGCCGGTGATCCATAGCTCATTATAGCGTGTTATTAGTAACCAATTGGCTGGTGATCCATAGCTCATAGCTGTAGAGCGAAAAAATGAATACGCTTTACAGCTATGAACTATGAATCACCAGCCAACCTTTCGACATTGAATCATGCCTTGTGTTGTGTCCACGGAAAATAGATAAAACCAGGAATAATTAGGAAAGATTTTTGCATTCGCAAAATCTCCCTCCCTCTCTCTCCCTGTGCCTCGGTGAGGGAAAAAGGTTGAAAGGGAAAAAAGTGAAGGCAAGAAACATCCATTTGGACTTCAACATGGAATATATTTAATTTTTTTCGTCATTTCATTTCTCTTTCATAATGAAATATATTTTATTGATGCAGAAAGAGGTCGTTGGAGGTCAAGGTAAAAAGGGCAACCAGTTCAAGTAACCAAAAAAAAAAAAACCACTTTTAGACTAGTTGTTTTGCCTTAGGATTTCTGCACTTGCTCTAAGGTCCACTATGCGTGGCACTATTACGATTATCCAAGTAGTAGATGGGTAATTAATAGTAGACATTATTGTGAAGACAAAAATAAAATAAAATTCATGTGTTCGGATTCTTACATGCATATGGAATTCTTTCTTCTTTTTTATTACCATGTGCATGCTTCGGGAGGAGATATCACTACAACAAAAAGGAGATTTTTGGGCACTTTTTAAATGGCACTTTTACAAAATTGCCTTATTTTGTTAACCTAACGGGGCGGTCCAACGTAATAGCAGATTTTTGAATTATTATTTTTTACTTTTAATATGATAGGGCTCGTTTTATTGCCCCAAAAGGTTTTTATATTAGGGCTTTACTTTTTACAAACCATCAAACACGTCACTCCGGTGTTCCTCATAAGCTTGGAGAGTTGGAGGGAAATTGGAATTTCATTCCCTCTCGTCTCCCCCCCCCCCCCCCCCCCCCCCCCCCCCCCCCCCACACACACACACACGAAAACTTCCGCTCAATTTTGGGTTCAGTGACTTCAGTCATCATTCCCTCCCACTCCGCATCCCACCCCGTCTGACTTTGCATCCCACCTCGTCTGTGCCACTGGTAATCTCTCTCTCTCTCTCTCTCTCTCTCTCTCTCTCTCTCTCATGTGCACTAGTACGTTCCAGTTCCCGTTTCAAAATTGAAAGCTTGAGGGGTGGCTGAGACGGTTTTTTGTAGGGTAAAGTTAAGGCCTTGATTAATTCGGTAGGCATGAGACCACTCTACAGGCTCATTGTGTTAGCTTCTCCGAAAGGGCCAGTGAACTGCACACCGTGTAATTGCAATACAGTCAGAAAAAGTTGCATGGTCACAAAGTTCTTTTGCCCAAAAAGCTTTTTTGATTTTCCAGGCGAGAAAACTTAATTGATTGAAGACTATATTTTGGTAATGTCTCTCTTCTCTCTATAGATATTTGGTGTGGAATTCGGCTTCAACTTTTTAAGCATTGAAATCATAGTTTTCTATGTTGGTTTTTTGTGTACTACTAAAATTGTAGTTGGTACTTGGACTAATTGGCTTAATTGGTCTTGAATTACTTAGTTCATTCACATATCATAGGGATTTTTAGTTTGACTCATTTGAAGATTAATTATGGCCTTAATGTGTCACATGAGTTGTTCAATCACTTTTTTTTCCCCTTTCTTTGACTCATTTGAACAATGTCCAGGGGAAGTTTGTACATATACATGGCTATAGAGCACAAATTTCTATTGAAAGTGCTAATGGTGAGTAATAAGTCCACTATAACATACCCGATTCCTGTACAGTTAGACTAGTTAGTTTCTCTAGTGTATTTAAGTTCTCTATTGTGAAATATTTGTTTTGTATCTAAAGATGTTCTTATATTTCAAACAGGTATCACAGGAAACTATGGATTTTGGGTAAGCAACTCTCATCTCTGTGTTTGATTGGAATTCTTTGAACATCTTCTTTATTTTCTCTAGATTCCCACTTGTTAAATTTACTTCAGCTCTTTACTTCTACAGATTCTTAGGCAATTATGTCCTTATTTTTTCCAATTCAGGCTTTGGACAATGGAGATGGCTTGCTGGGAAAGGATTTGTCAACCTTGTTTTGCAACTTCATTTTGTTCATATGCTGGTATTACTTGTGTCACTTGGCATGAATTCTTGTACAAGTTTGTTAGTACCTTTTTTGTTTAATATGTTAAAATAAGAAGTTGGACAGCTTTTTGTACAATTTGAATGACAAGTTCATTGGATTTTTTTTCCTTGTATCCTAGCATATGATGATCTTATTGATGCATATGTTCAAAGTTAGTTTATGTATTATGTTGATATGTAAAGTGTGGCTAATGGTGATCCAAATAACATTGCCAATGCTGTTGGAAACGTGGATATAACATGGAGAAGGAATTTTTTTTTTTTAAATAAAGAATTCTTTTGGGGTAGTTAGAAGTACCGCATAACCAAAGCTACAAACGTTTTGTTCGGTCAAGGATTTAGTTTTAGTTTTGTTTCTAATCATTACCCTACTTCTTTCTTCAATTATTATCCTATTTCTCCAATTATTATTTTCTCATCTCTCTCCAATCATTACCTTTATCTTCAATCACAACTCTATCTATGTCTCCACCCACTACCAAAATTAAACTAACTAAACTCCCAACCAAACACTAAGGCATTAATAAATGCCACATAACTAAGCTATCCCCTCACTTCTAACTGCCTCGATATATAATTAACCATGGTTAGTACTCCTATCCAATAATCTGTCGATGCACCAGAAACTGCCTTAACATGATGGTTTACTAGGCACTTTTGCATGCCGGGTAAAAGAGGGCAAATTTCACTGACCTCCACTGAGGTTTCTGACACGAACAGAAACCTCCCCTGAGGTTTTTGAAATGACACTGGCCTCCCTTTCTTTACCTGACAATACCAATGGATCCCCCCTCCGTTACTTGAACGTTAGAAACAGATGGAAAAGGTGATTTCGGTCCCTAATTTAGTTTTGTTTTCCAATCATTACCCTACTTCTTTCACCGAGAAATTATTCGTTGCCCCAAGGGCAACACGTGGACTTAGCCAGGTGGTGCCTCCCATTAATAAAAATTCACCCTATTGACACACGATTCTTCTCTCTCCGAACACAGATTTCTCTCAAAAATCAAATGTTCCAAATTACAATCCGTTTAAATGGGTGAGAAGATTTTATTTTTTTATCATTTAATTCTAAATGGTCATAATTAAATTTTGACTCTAGGACTCTCGTTGGTTAGTCCTAAGATATATTTGATTCTATGATTTTCTTAGGATTAATCAACGAGAGCCCTATAGTCAAAATTTAATTATAACCATTTAGGATAAAATGATCAGAAAACTAAAATCTTTCTATCGGTTCAAGCAGATTGAAATTTGGAACACTTAATTTTTTAACCATATTTTTTAATATATAAACTACAAGTTGAAAAATTAAGTGCTCCAAATTTCAATCCGTTTGACCGGGTGAGAAGATTTTATTTTTCTGATCATTTAATTCTAAAGGGTCATAATTAAAATTTGATTTTAGGGCTCTCGTTGGTTAGTTCTAAAAGATATTTGATTTTACGATTTTCTTAGGATTAATCAATGAGAGCCCTATAGTCAAAATTTAATTATGACCCTTTAAAATTAAATGATAAATAAAATAAAAT
Organism: Rhododendron simsii; assembly: GCA_014282245.1. Classification (NCBI taxonomy): domain Eukaryota; kingdom Viridiplantae; phylum Streptophyta; class Magnoliopsida; order Ericales; family Ericaceae; genus Rhododendron; species Rhododendron simsii. The sequence continues at coordinate 10,207,474 of CM024960.1, forward strand.
CTTCTCACTCATTCAAACGAATTGTAATTTGGAACACTTGATTTTTTAGAGAAAGCCGTGTATGGAGAGAGAAGAATAGTGTGTCAGTGGGGCGAATTTTTATTGGTGGGAGGCACCACCTGGCTAAGTCCACGTGTTACCCTTGGGGCAACGAATAATTTCTCGGTGAAAGAAGTAGGGTAATGATTGAAAAACAAAACAAAAACAAAACTAAATTAGGGACCAAAATCACCTTTTCCATCCGTTTCTAACGTGCAGGTAACGGAGAAGGGATCCATTGGTATTGTTAGGTAAAGGAGGGGAGGTTTCTGTTTGGGTCAGAAACCTCGGGGGAGGTCAGTGAAATTTGCCCGGTAAAAGAACTATTGAGGCTTGTAAAAGTGCCGCATAAAGCTATTGTTGCACCGTTACAAGTGGCACTTGCATATTCTGCCCCAATACCTAAAACTGGCTAAAATGCCCTATTAAGTCTCTTTTTGGGCAGTTTTGACTGCCTCGACATCGTGATTTTGCTGTAGTGCATGCACTTGGTATTCAAAGGTAGATTGATAGGGCCGGATGATCATGTTCGTGGACTGATCACTATATCAAAATGAAATCATATATTCTCTCAAAATTCAAAAGATTGATGCTTCTGTGAACCAAAAAGATTGCCTTGTTTGGGGATAATTAAGAGGTTGGATACAAAATTAATCAACAATAATGACATATCCTCTTAATTTTCTCTAAGTTAATTCGCAGGTTCAGTCTTGTAGGGCTCTGCATGGAAATTAGGCCGATGCGTGGAGTATAGAATTCCACATAAAGTAGCCAAAGAAGAGTAGATCATATGATCATCATATATATAATTAAACACAGGCGTATACAACAGGAATGCATCTTATCGATCTTTGTCAATTGCCCAATGCCCCTGTACATATCTATGTCACCTATAATAGCCAATAAAGATGATGAAACGTGTACAGTTTTAGATTCACGCATGATGATAATACAGTTACCACAAAAAAATTTAGCAGTGATTGTATTCGATATTTTATTTTAGTTTGTCCTATTAGGTGACATTAAATACAAATGATACATTAATTTGAGAAGACTATTTGAGACTCAAGTTTGGTCGCTATATATAGCCCGAGTATGTGGAGGCAAGTGCTCACTATTCAGGTCTCACTCCAGAAATTTTCTTAAAAATAACCAGTTTATTTCACATTTTTAAACTCAAAAATAATGTAATTGAAATATAATTTTTCAATTTTTTTGCATCGTAGATCTTTCAAATAAGATCCATACTGCATATTTTTAGATTTTAATAAGTTCATAATTTTTTAGCTTAAAATTATCTTTTTAAAAATAAGAACTTTTTTTTTTGGTTTCTGAAACGGGCTCTAAGTTCTTACTATAAATTTAGGGGCTACAACATACAGTAATTCTTTTGAGACGAATACATTAGTACTCGTACATGGAACTTAAGGCCCCGTTCCCGAAAGGGGAAATAAGTACTTATTTTTTAAAAAGACAATTTCAAATTCAAAAATCATGTGCTTACACAGATAATTTTTCTACCAATATGGATCTTGTTTGTTAAATCTCATTGAGATCTTTTATACGGTGCAAAAAAAATATTTTTCATTTACATTATTTTTGAGTTTAAAAATGTGAAATATATATATATTTTTTAAGAAGATGTTCTGGAACGGAACCTAAACCAATTGGCTGATGATTCATAGTTGATAGCTGTAAAGCGTGTCATCAGTAACCAATTGGCTGGTGATCCATAGATTATATCTGTAAAGCGTGTTAGGTTTGTGTCAAATAGTAACTTATTTGAAATTCCGAATTCTAAGGGTTTTTTTTTTTTTTTTTGGCATTTGCTCTTCAACCACACACACTTATACATCCAAATACACAAACTCCTCTCGCAAAGCAAGTGGGGCACACACAAAGTATATGTGGGCCTCATCGCTCTTGTGAGAGAAGTTTGCGTATTTATGTATGTAAATGTGTGTGGTTATAAATACTAGTAATTTTATTTTATTTTTTTCGGGGTTGATGGGGGTGGTGTTGAAAGGGTTTTTTGCTATTTAATTTTGTACGAATGGAATTCAAAGCTCCACTCGAATTGGTTTAAAGTAGGAGTGATTTTGGTTTGGGGTGGATTTCCCTGGACCAAATCGGTTCAGGCTGAAAGTTTTCTTGATCGATCCCGATCGAAGTTAAGTTCGGTTCGATTTGGGGTGAAATTGGTCCAATCGAAAATTTTGGGGATTTCGGTCCGTCCGAAATGGAAGAATCAACCTCTTCTCCAGCGACTACTCCGGCCTCTTCTTCGGCGAAACAATGAGAGAGAAGGTGGGGAGTCAGCTCTATATCTATATATATATATATATATATTACAACTTCTTAGGCCCCGTTTCGAAAACGGAAATAAGTACTTATTTTTTAAGAATACAATTTCAAATTCAAAAATTATGTGCTTGCGTAAATAATTTTTCTATCAATATGGATCTTATTTGATAAATCTCATTGAGATCTTTTATACAGTGAAAAAAATTAAAAATTTATTTTTCATTTATATTATTTTTGAGTTTGAAAATGTGAAATAAGTATTTATTTTTATAAAGGTGTTCTGGAACGAAGCTTTAATAGTACTGGTAAAAAAGCAAAATAAAGGACCCGGTCAGCTACCAGCTATACATATATAATTATACTCCTATCTACTCCTAGCTAACAAAGAAAAGACTGTGTTTGACAGTTGTTTTTGATTTTTTAAAGGACACGCATCGTGGTTCAGTGCATTGGTGCTTGTGCGGCGAGTGAGAGAAAGACACGCATGTGTACGATAATTTTGGGAATAAGAAAAAGCATGCCTGTTTTCTTCTCTCTTTGCATATCAATGTAAAAGCTCTGTATATATACTCCATCCGTCCGAGTTTAATATAGTTATTTTTTAGAATTTATGTCATTTTTTAATTGATTATATCTCCCAATTTACTCTGTTTGGTTCGCGATTTTGAGTTGAAAGTTTTGAGTTAAAATGTAAAAGTACGTAATTGGATGAATTATTTTAAAATTAAATGAGACCCCTGACTAAGACTTATCAAAAAAAGAAAAAAGAAAAAGGAAAGATTGAAGTCTGTTCCGAAACCCTCTCTCTCTTCAATTACTCCCATCTCATCTCTCTCCCTCTCTCAGAAATTCATCCAACGACTCATCTCTCTTGAAACTTCATCACAACCACTCATCTCTCTCTTGAAAATCTATCCCCTCCATGTACAGCTTTTACTCTTTCATGGCTGGGGATACAGATTTAAATTCAGAGGTAGTCTTTGCCGGCTTTTTTCAACTTTTTTTGGCCCCACATCAAATCTTGCATTCAAAAACAACTTTTTGAAATAGCAATTCAAAATGGGAAACCGAATACTGTAATTTACGTGATTTCGAAAATATCGTATTATAGAATTAATCGAGATTTATCAAATAAGATTCATATTTAATATGAAATTTATTACAGATTCAAAGATATAACCCGTGTTTTAGTCGGTTAGAATAGAACTAGAGAAAATTAAATTCAGACGGAGGGGAAATTAAATTCGAACGGACGGAGTATATATATACGCATTCTTCAGTTTAGTCCATAATTTCACATAATTGAGACCGAATTGAAATATGTTTAGTTTGGTTCAGTTCACCCCGAACCGAAAAATTTCTGGCGCCACCCCGACCGAATCCCGAAATGATTGGTCGGTTTTTTCGCTCCGGTTGGTTTTGAAACACCCCTTAGTTTAAAGACGCATCCACATGGGTGGGCAAATTACCTGCGGGTTTGCGGCTTCGACCCGACCTGAAGCCTCTCGGACGGCTCCGAACTAGTGATTCGGACGGGTGTGGGTTTGGTTTCCCTTAAAAAACAATACTCCCTCTGTCCCTTTTTAAGTGTCATGCTTCGTAATTCTAACTTATTTAAAAAACATCATCATTATACATTTCACATCATCTTTTTCTTCACTTTTCCTACTTACCCATAATCATTACACTTTTACTCACTTACTTTTCAAAATGAAAACCAATTTTTTGGGACAAAATAGATAATGCACCAACTTTTACCCATTAACTTTACAAAATGGACACTTATTAAGGAAAATCCAAAATGAAATACTGGATTCAAAATAAGGGCCGGAGGAAGTATTTAATTCGAAATTCGGGTTAGTACGCAACCAACCTGTCGGGTCCGACCCGACAGTGCAGCAGAATTCTTTGGCTGTATTGTAACGTTATCATTCTTTGCTGGTGTAGCTGAATTCTTGCGTGTAGTGCACAACTTTACAGCCCATGTGCTCTTTTAGACGCGAAAAGCTGTACGATGCTGTATCCAAGGATTTGACAACACTACTTTTTAAAAATATAGTATTTATTACTCGGCTACACGACTCCTCCTAAACATAACATTATGGAGTATAGCTGTGGTCATAGCTGTTTGACTATGACTATCCAGGGAAGCCATCCCAAGAAAAGCACTTGGCTATTTCTACGTCCATCTGATAACCATTCCTTCAAACTCTAGTGTTTACTTCTCTCTACCCCTCTCCCGCTTCGCCTCCTCATCCTTCTGTTTAATATATATTATGACGAAAACCCTATCTTACACCTCCTCTCCCCTCTCCATCTCTCCCCCAGAAATATGACCAAGAATCTTCTATTGGCTTTTTGTAACTTTTTTAGTGGTTTAGAGATGAAGATTAAAAAAAGAAGAAGAATGAGGACTAGTCAGTTCGCTGGAATTTGCACACCAATCTATAGAGTTGGAATAAATCTGTCTCACTCTCTTATAATTTTTACTTGATTTTTTATTTATGACTGGTTTTGTGTGATTACTGTGCATTTTTTAATTTTTAACAACCCGTTCTACACAAAATAGTCGGGGTCATGGGCGGGTTTGGCAGCTCTGCGCATTAGTTTTGGGTTTGGAATTGGTCTACCCTGATCGGGTCTGTTTGCGGGTTTGGACCAAACCCGACCCGTGCACACCGCCACACCATCTAACTCTGTTTTTTTGTTTTTTTGGTTTGTTTTTTTTGCAGAGTGATCAGTGCTATGAGTTGGCTCTGCAAAGTAAAATATTCCAGTATGCTGCAAAAGCCTGATAACACGCTTTTTCAGCTATCAGTTTTGAATCACCAATACGAGCTGGCTCGGCCAAGTAAAATACTCAAGTATGCTGCAAAAGCCTGATAACACGCTTTACAGCTATCAGTTATGAATCACCAAGATGTACTCCCCTATGTAAATTGGCTTTCTCCTCTCTCTCTCTCTCAATATACAAACGGAAATGGAAATGCGTTTCAGCAAGTCAGAAAAGTAGTTGGAAATGGAAATGCTCTCTCTCTCTCTCTGTGTCTCTTCTCTCTCAATACTAACTTAGCATTCCGACTTTTCACTTTTGCATGCAGGTTCTCTTCCTTCAGAACAGAAAGACTACAATGGGAATGCTTTGTTTTTTTTGTCCTTTCTCTGGCATTAAAGCAAATCCGAAAATGAGGTAGATGAAGATTTGAGCACAGAAGCCCCATTTGAGGTATGCGATAGTTTTTGAGTTCAAATCTTAGTACTTGCAAGAACACTTTTTCTCACGTATAAATAACAGCACTTGAATATTCAAGACTCATATGCAGCTCAGTCTTCTCTATTGACCTCTCTGTGTTTTTTTTACTTTTAACTCGGAACAGTTCCAAACTTTCAAGCAAAAATGAATACTGCTGATCAGTTGTTTAGGTCCATGGATCCCAACCCATGGGAGGTCATAGTACCTAGGGATCGTTACCTTCTGTTTTTCAGACCTGTTTTTGAAACAGTATTTCCAAAGCTCTACGTGGCTATCTTCACTTTACTTTCAATGGTTCCCATTATTGTTGATTTGATTGAAAAAGAGGGAAGCCCAGTGCTTGCCTCTTGTGGAGCCACAACAGTGTTTATTGGGGCTGCTGTTTTGTTGTTCATCATTGAAACAGCCTTCTACGTGTCCACTTCTATCCACAGGGGTTTTAGAACTATCCACTACCTTTGGATTAATCTCACTTTTTGGGTTGCTGAATTTACCCATCACACCATGCACATTGTCACCCTAACTTACACGTTTAGGGCTGCTCTTGCAGAAGAGCCAATACCACATTCTTGTGTCACTCTTCTTCAAGCATCAATGTGGTTTACTCTATTTTTACTGATTTCTAAAATTTCTTTCTGGTTTTATAGAAGCCGCTCATTGAAAATTTCGTGCGGTCGTCCCGAGATTGAAGTTGTGATGCATGCATCAGCGGGAAAGAGGCTTCATGATGCTATTGTTGAGTATCATGAAGTCTACAGGAAAGCTCTCCTTTTGTCGGAGCATCGCAGAATCCTCTCCAGTCATTCTGGTGCTGAAATGGATGCATATTTGACGGGGATGAATATGACATTCATTGATCATTTTAGAGCATTATTGTCAAGAAATCCGACCGAGATGGGAGATAATTGATGCTGATGCCTTAGAGATGTTTGGGAGTTGTTTATCTGTAGGGTTACTTTTTTTTTTTCTTCCCAAGTAGAGCTAGTGTAGGTTTTTTTTTTCTTTTTATTTGGAAATTGTAATTTTCAGAGTGTCTTAACAATGTTAATTAGCACATTTTCTGTCCCCTTGGGTTCTCTTATCTTCCCATAATTGGAATCTTGTTAATTTTGTTTCAAACTGCCAAACGCATGGAAATTTTTTTGCATGCGGGTAGGGTACCTACCAAGCTATTCTCATAGGTGGTACCCTAAACCAGTCCCAAGATGACATCTGTTATCCAACCCCCATTTTCCCGTCAACAAAAAAGTAACGGTTTCAAAACTTCCGTCTAATTTTCTCTCCTTCGAGTTCGTGTACAATAAAATACCCATATGATCAGAATGAGAAAAACCTAAAAAGGAGATTTGGTGTAAATTTACATGCTACGATGCCAAGCAAATTACTTTTTTTTTTTCATTGTCAGTAAGCAAAATATTTGGTTAATGTACCTTTTAAATGTTTTCTTAATTTTGTTGGTGCACAATATATGCAATGATAGCAGATCTAAGATAATCTTATTGGAAATTAATTTCCCGTAGGAGTGTTTTAACAATTTATTTTCTAGAGCTCTTGTTTTTGCATCAAACTGGCTTGCATGCTCTTCTAAGAACTCAACTTCTCTTATGCAATGATTTTTCCTTTTATTTCTACACAATAATTTAGGGGCTAATCTTTTCTATGAAACGGTAGAGGCTAATCTTAACCACGTACACACTACAACAAAAAGGGAATTTTGGCCACTTTTCAAAGGGCACTTTTACAAAACAGTCTTACCAAGTAATTGATGAGGCATTCCCTTTCTAAGTGCCGCGTTTGTATAAACCTAATGGGGCATTCCAAGTTAACACCCGTTTTTCCTCTATAGTTTTGAATGTCAATCTAATGGGCAGTTTTGAGTGACTGAAAAACTTGGTATAATAGGGCATTTTTCTACAAAAATTTGACTCGTCATATTCCTAAACTATAGCCAATGGTGACATGAAACTCAAGGTACATTGGGCGACAATAATTTTTTTCCGGCAACAACTTTCATGTCACTGGAAATTTTATTTTGGGCGACACCTCTTAGTTTGTCGCAGAAAGACGTGAAATTTTGAATGGGCGGGTGATTTTTATTTAGGCGGTAGATTGAATTGCAAATGGGTGTCACCGAAAATAACCAAATCTAAAATAAGATCTTTTCACCAGTTTTAACAGATTAAAAGTTGGAGCAATTAATTTTTTTAAACTTTTATATATTAAAAATTTAGTTAAATGGTTCAAACAGATTAAAAATTGGAGCATCTGATTTTTTTAGACTATTATATATTAAAAACTATGGGTAAAAAGTATTGAATGATGCAAATTGCTTTTCCCACTCCCCTGACACCCCACCCCCCCTGGCCCCACGTCGCTTTTCCCAGACTACCCCCCACCCCTCCCCCCCCTCTCTCTCTCTCTCCTTACAATTTTTAATTTCTTTCTTTATTTAATTACTTTTATCTTATATATTTAATTTCTATAAATACACCCTTTCTATATTACAAAATATAATTCAAGAATTAAATGCTCTAATTTTCAATTCAATTTAATCGGGGCGAAGATAGTATTTTTTTGATCATTTTATTCTAAATGGTCCGAATGAATTTTTTGCTCTAAGGCCTTTCAATAAGCACCCTATGACTCATTATTTAATTTCAGGGTTCTCTTGGGGTGTCCATTGAAAGGTCTTAGAGCCAAGAATTTATTACGATAATTTAGGATAAAATAATCAGAAAAATAATATCTTTACACTGGTTCAAACGGATTGAAAATTGAAACACTTTTTTAAACTATTTTTTTAATATATAAACGGTGTAAAAAAATATGTGTTTCAATTTTTCAATCCGTTTGAACCAGCACAAAGATGTTATTTTTTTGATCATTTCATCCTAAATGGTCGTAGTAAATTTTTCGCTATAAGACCTTTCAACGAGCACCCTAAGATTTCTTATTTAGTTTAAAGCTCTTAGGGTGCCAATTGAAATGCTTTAGAGCCAAAAATTTATTACGACCATTGAGGATGAAATAATTAGAAAAATAACATCTTTGAACCGATTGAAATGAATTGAACATTGAAACACTTTTTTTTTTTTTACACCGTTTATGTATTAAAAAAAATAGTTAAAAAAATAAGTGTATTAAAAAATTTACTACAACCATTTAGGATGAAATGATCAAAAAAATAAAATCTTTTGTGCTGGTTCAAACGAATTGAAAATTGAAACACTTATTTCTTTTACACCGTTTATATATTAAAAAATATAGTTAAAAATCAATCCTACTATTTTTTTCCTATATATATATATATAATTAAAAAAATAAGTGTTTCAATTTTCAATCCAAATAAAGAGTCTTAGGGGAAATTTACTTAGCACAGTCAGGATCCAATCCAAGCACCGACTCAGATTGTTTTGGCATTATCAATTTCCTATTTTAAAAGTAGAGAAAATATGTTAAAACTGGTTAATGTTGTACTTATACATATTCATTTTTTTATATAGATTTTTGAAAACATAGAAGACATGTTAATTTGGGCGCGGAGCATTGGTCTTTTTTTTAAAAACAGAATTTGAGTTAACTTGGGCGCGAAGTATTGGTCTTAAATATGGTATTGTGGTGGTTAATTGAAAATAGAATTTGAGTTAACCTAAAAAAAAAGGGGGGGGAAATGGGAAAGGAAATAAATAAAGAAAAGAATTGAAAATTAGAAAAAAAAAAGGGCAAAAAAAAGAAAAAAGAAAAACTGGAAGGTGGGGGGGGGGGGGGGGGGGGGGGAAAACGGGAAAGGGGGGGGGGGGGGGGGGGGGGGGGGGGGGGGGGGGGGGGGGGGGGGGGTGTGAAGCAGCTCTCTTGAATGATGTTCGTTTAGAGGGGGTTTTGACTTCAGTATACTGGGAAGGTCCCAGACTCACAATTACTCACTACAACAAATCTCGAAATTTTTGACTAACTTTTTTGCGACCAACAAATTAGAAAAAGTTTCGTTGCAATCGGAACCATCTATCTGCGATATAATATGGATTGGATTGTTCATATCAAGAATGAAGTTAATCGCATATCATTATAAGCGTGATCAAACGATAAATGCCATTTTGTTAATGAATCTGTGTCCCAATGAAGTGGCTTTCTAAACCCGATCGAGTAAAAAATTCACGTGAATGATTTAATGAATAAGTAGAACAAAATCAACGATCTCGATCGTCATGATTGTGTCACACTCGTGTGGCTACTGTACATTTAATTATATCACAAGACTTGGTTTATTATTAAGTAGGGCTTTCTAAATCGGATCAAGCTAAAATTTTACGTGAATGAGGTGATCAACAAGCACAACAAAATCAATAGTCTTGATCATCATGATTGTGTCTTGCTTGTGTGGCTACCATACGTTCAACTACAACACAAGACAAAGCTACTTATTAAGTAAGTTGAACGTATGGATTCAAAAAGTCATTGATGAGTCTATTATTATAACGATCGATTTGAACCGTTAGGATTTCACATTTTACCAATTTCATCTGTGTCACCCAAATCAGAAATCGTCAAATATTGGAAACCACGCGGTTGAAAGATATTTAATATGTTTGAACAAATTAAAGTCTGATATTGCATCACTTGAACATTGCCTGAAGTATTTTTTCGCGATCGTAACCGTCTATCTTTTAAATATGATAGAGTAGAACATTCATACCTAGAATCAAGTTTATCAAGCACCCATAACCACATCATTGGAATGGTTTATTTAGCAACAGAGAGATTAAAATTAATTACGCTCAAGTTAAACAAAATCTCCGAACAGTTTTCCCCACTAGATCCATCCCTCCTCTCTCGACAGAGAGACTCGCCTCCTCCTTCTTCATCTCCCTCTATCTCGCTCCAACCGTCCGTCTCCACGGCAAGCGAGCAACAGATACGACTCGCAACACCTTGCGAAAGATACGACGAACAGGTATGTACCTCTATTCATGTATATAGGTATTGTATATATCTACGTGTATAGATATAGATATACATATGGGTATACAACCCCCAATTTGTAAACCCTAAATTGTTTTACCAGGGAACTAAACCCAGTTCGTAAACTCTAGTTTTTTTTTTAATCCAGATCCAAATTTCTTTAATCATTTGTGGTCACTTGTATGTATGAATCTTTGTATATGGCGTGGATTTTCGTATGTGCGTGTTCGTGTTTTATAATTTTCACAGGAAGAATCAGTATTCTCGATCCTTTTAGAGTGTTGAGGGTTATGCTCAAGTTCTATTAATTGGGGCTTATAACATCGTCAATTGCGTTTCTTTTCAAGTTTGGTTCCCTTTAATGGATTGAAATCTGTGTGTTTGTATCTCTGTATAGGGGTAGATGTTGTACAGGTAATTAGGTCGCTGTTTATGGTCATAGTGTGGTGAATCTACCAACTTTGTTAAATTTATTAACTTGTTATTGTTAATGTGTTCTGACTTTAGAGATGCTAAATTGGTAGGACTTCAGAGTATTTAGACAACTGTTAGCTGTGTGGGAGGAATCACAATTGTCAGTCCCAACCTCCTGTTCGGTTAATCTCTTTTTCTAATTTGGTGCATTTGCATTTGCACTTTGTACATGTTTTTTGAAGGTGACTATAACACGGTTTGGATTGGAAATGGTTGAGGTAAAAGCTTAAAAAAGGGGTCAGGACAATATTTATGCATTTTGACTTTCTTTTTTCTTTTATTTTTGGTGAACTACTTTTTTATTTTCTCTTAACTTCCTGTAACGTATTTGAACCATTTGAATGGCTTTTTAGCATTACCCAACTAATGTGATGCTTCTATGCAGGTAATGCAATTACGAGAAGCATGTAGTCATCCTGAACTCTATTCCGGTAGTTGATAGGCGCGTAAATGTTCACATTAGCAGCCCTTAATTTATCATTGTTAAGTCTATTTATTTTATTACTTAGCGTTTTAATGTTTGATTTTTGTATTGTAGGTATTTGGGCAATTTGATACAAAAAGTGCGAAATTGGAAGCCGAAATTTAGCTCTTGTCACGAGCATGTGTACAGAGGAGAGGAAAAGGAGTAATATTTGCAAGTCAATGGCCAAAGAATTAGACTTGGACTTCTATTAGGTGGGCCCAATAGTTTCCAATTACTCTGACTATGAGTTGGACCAAAGAAAAGGTGGGCTTCCTAAGCTAATTGTCGGCTGGGAATAGAAAGAGGAAAATAGGGCTTTTACAGGGGTCATCAGCAGCTTATAAAAGGGTATTTCGAGAACGATTTGTTTATTTCCACGCACGGACGAAACAAAGGAGAACGGGGCTGCCGACTGTGGAACTACGGACGGGGCTACCATTAATATAGTTTAGTTTTTCTTCGAGCTCTCTTTCTTTTATGTTATTTAAAGTTTCGTTTAATTATTCGTACTTCGGTCATTCGTTTTAATTTCTGTTCTTTATATAAGTTGTTCGTTTGTTCTTATTTAATTTAGATCTTTTATTTGTTTTCTATCCCGTATTTAGAATCATGTTTCAAATTAGGGTTTCTTTTATTTATTGTTTAATAATGAGTGAGTAGTCGTATGGGTAGGGTTGCGGAGTGATTAGCACACTGTGACCAGTTCGGACACTGCTTCTATTTTCAAACAATGTAAAAATGATTTAAAATTGGAAAAATACTTCCCGCGGACAAACCCAGGCATTGTCGGAGCCCATGTGAACGGGAGAATGGGGGTCCAAAACTCATTCTCCGCTGTGCATGGGTAAACGGCGACCACAGGGTTTCGCATCTTGCAGGGTATCTTTTCCAATCTAAAATTGAACGTTTTTTTAGAATATCGAATGGAGCAGATTAATTTGGACTGGTTGCGAGTGCTATGAACCCTACAATCGTACCTTTCTTTTAATTATTTGAAAAATACAATCAATTTCTAGATTTTAATTAATCTCAATCATTCAAATCAAGGGGTGGCTACCTAAGAGCCCATTTAATCAGTAACAACCCGAATTTTTAGTCAGCACACATCACTGTCTCTGTGGATTCGACTCCAGACTTACCGGATATTATGCTACATCGGTCTCAGCCCTATGCTTGGGGCAACCCATTATTTTAGGACTAGGAAATCGTCAAGCAGTAGTGAATCTAAAATAGGAGTGGATGCTGGATGTAGCTCAAAATTCATTTATCCTCTTTATTTTTATTGTTTTCATTTATCCTCTTTATTGCTCATATGAAAATATTCAAGAAGCAACAGAGTCTTTGACTATTTATCTATGTAGGTTCTAAAGTGTATGTGCTATCTATGCTTATTAATGTATATGAGTGATACTAAACTGTAGTTTAAGAAGGGTTTTTGGATTGAACCGTCTATTGAGCTTGTGAACCTTGATGAACCTGCTGTTAAGGGAATTCTTATCTACATTTTACTTGTGGTTGCTCTTAGAAGTCCAACGGTAAGTTATATTAAGTAGTGTTGACTGTTGATTATGTTTATGCATGATGGTTGTATGCATGTTTGATCCTCAATATAGAGAATGATATCATATTGTAGCATTTGAATGTTGTTTCTATGTTTCCTTGTAGGAATTATCTTTACCAAATACATGCGTGTTTATGCTGTATGTATCTCATGATATAATATTTTCTCGGGGAGTTGATGTAGCATAGTATATTGGATACTCGATCATGTTAACTGATTGCATTTTTTTGTTTTCGATTTTATATAGGTAAGTTACGAAATGGAGTTACTTTTTGACAGTTAACCAAGCTGGAGTTGAAGACTTTTTGGTAGTCTACTGGAACATTTGTTTTGAAAGATTGGCCTCATTAGCCTACCCACACTCAATGGGTTGGATGTGGAAAACCGTCAATTCGGTAATGATTTATTTATGGATATATTACTTCATGTTTAACAAGTATGTCTCTCTTGGACAAACGATCAATTTGGATTCGTTTATGGATTACGATGATCATTTTTTCCACGATATTCAGGTCAACGTACTGATAGTTGCGTAAATACGCCTATTTACGCCCCATAACTTAGACTTGTTATGTCAATTTAGTGCGCTACTTGGGGTTTGATACTTGTTATTTATGTTTCAGAACTCATGAAGCCGATGAATAATATTTGGAGCTAAAGTGCCAAGTTGAATTTTATTTTGTGTCAAGCAAAGCCGGCGCCGATGAAATTAATCAAGAGATGGATAAAATAAAGCGAGAAGCATTGGATCAAATTCCTGCTAGCCTTTGCACCTGGGTGTGGCTGGAAATTATCATGGGCCAATGATGTTGGGCTCATTTGGGAAATTGGAATATGGCCTGCGGACACAAAGGAAACGTGGAGGCCCGAGGGGTAATCTGATTAAGATTATCAATGGGCCAATACTAGGATTCCTTGTCTAAAAAGGTTTTACACGGCAAGGAATAAAAACGAGGCGAGGGCTTTTGCTGACTGATCCCCACGCACGCACATCAGAGAACGGGGGATGCCATGAACGAAGAGCAGGGGCTGCGGTCAATATTGTTTAGTATTATCTTTTCTTTCAAGTTTTTTATGCTTTATTCAATTACTTTCACTCCGGTAACTAGTTTTAATTTCTGTTTTCAATAAAAGTTATTCGCTGGTATTTGATTTGTTGATATTTTTCTGTTTATTTTTTATCTTGCGTAATACAAACATGTTTCAATCTAGGGTTTCTTTTATTTATTGCTTAATGATGAGTGAGTAGTCGTTGGGGTAGGGTCGCGAGGTGATTAGCACACCGTGACCGGATTGGATGCATTCTGCTCCTATTTCGAAATAAAGAATGTTTAAAAAATAATTTTAGATTGGTAAAATACTTTCTGTAGACGAACCTGGACATTATCTGAGCTCATGTGAATGGGGGAATAGGGGTCCAAAACTCATTTTTCACTGCGCATGGGTAAATGGCAACCATAGGGTCTCGCATCTTGCGGGGTATCTTTTACAATCTAAAGTTAAATGTTTTTAAGAACACTGAATGGAGTAGGTAAATCTGAACTGGTTGCGAGTGCTATAAATCCTACGACCATAACTCCTTTTACTTATTTGAAAAGAACAGTTGTTTCCTTAAGGTTTAGTTAATCTCAACCAAACCGACAAGGGGTGGCTACCTAGGAGCCCGTTAAATTAGAACAACTCGGGTTTTTAGTCAGCACATATTACAGTTTTTGTGGATTTGACTCTGGTCTTACCGGATATTATGCTACGTTGGTCTCCGCCTTACGCTTGGGCAACCCATTAATTTAGGACTAGGATTCCGTCAAGCACGTACCTATTTGTACTAGCATAGACTTGCTAAGATTGAGTTTGGTATACGACAATAGCGTTAAAGGGCATAGAATATGAAGATGTGACTGATTTTTTCTATAGTTTTCCTTGTTTTTTATTCTTGGCAACGATAATTGAATTCCTTAAATTTCCTTTTTTCTGAATGGGCGAGTATTTCTTATTGTATATCATTATTTGTCAATTTAGGTAGCGAAGGATAAAGGTAGTGATTGCGGGGAGGATTAAGATGGTGATTGCGGAGTTATATTTTTTTAGCTTTAGTGACTTGTAAATATGGTTGATAGAATATTTCTCTTTATCTTAGTCATAACTTAGTTGGATTTGTAGGATCTTGTATTTATAACTTAGATTAAAGTATTCGTAATGTTGATTGGCAATCGAATTTTATATGTTTAAGAAGTTCGTAATTTTTTTAAAATGACCAAAAGGGGTTGATTTTTTTTACTTATTTTTGTCATTATTCAAAAAAAAATTGTGAGTTTTGATCAAAATTTTTTAATTTTTCGATTCCTCTCGTTGAGACAAATCAGTAAGTCATAAAAATTTGTTGCAAAACAAAGAAATGTAAAATAATTTAGATAAAAACGAAAACAATAAGTTAATAAAAGTAATTTATTGCATTTGTTTGTTAAATTTTTAAATAAAAACAAAAAAAATTAGTTAAATTTTTTTGCGCATATGTTTGTTGTGCGTTGAACTTTTGAAACTCATAATTTTTTGAACAAAAATAATAAGGCAATAAAGCAACTTGTTTTACTAATTCTTGTCTTTTTGAAAAAAATTATGAGTTCTGATTAAAAAATACTCCCTCCGTCCCTTTTTAAATGTCTTATTTCGTAATTCTAACTTATTAAAAAAACATCATCATTATACCTTTCATATTAACTTTTTCTTCCACTTTCCCTACTTACCCATCATCATTACACTTTTATTCACTAGCTTTTCAAAATGGAATCTACTTTTAGGGACAAAATAGACAATATATCAACTTTTACCCACTAACTTTATAAAATGGACACTTATTAAAGGATAGCTCAAAATGGAATACTGGACTATTAATAAGGGACAAATGGAGTATAATTTTGCAGAATGGTTCCTTCCCTCCCTGATATTTCTGTATATAGCTTCTCTCTCTCTCTCTCTCTCTCCATTAGACGTTTTTCTTAGTTCGCCAGTTGGGTAAGTAGATAAATTGAAAGATAGATGAAACCAGCTGATTTTGGAGCTCTGCTACGTGCACAGCACACTGTGCACAGATCCCGTTTTCTCTAGCCTCGGGTCGCACAAAGATGATCGGAGCCTCTCATTTTGTTCAAAATATGTCGTTTAAGGTCTCTGTAAAAAATGAGCTTCGTTCAATATCGTTAGAGGTGTTAACAAAACACCCAAAATCACTTTAGAATTTAGCTGCGGCTCCGATCATCTTTGTGCGACTCGAGGCAGGAGAAAACGGGATTTGTGCACAGCTAGCTGTGCCCGTAGCTTTTCTGCTGATTTTGTCACTCTCTATTTGTTAATATCACTTCCCCATTGTTAAGGCCATTTTCTTTTTTGTTTTTTTTTTGCTAAATTTTACTAAAACACCAATGCAATTGGAAAATAAGAAAAAGATAGAATCATAATGGGTAAGAATATTTTAGTAATTCCATCAAAATTAAAATAAAAAAAAAGTGTCACAAATTCATTAGCGAGAATGAATTAGCGAGAATGAACTCAATCTCAAGCTACTCTATGACCAATACGGATTGCTTCACCCTCTCTCTCATTCCTATGTCTGTCTTTACAACTCCCTGACCCCCCCTTCCCCCCCGCTCTCTCTCTCTCTCTCTCTCTCTCTCTCTCTCTCTCAATACAAAGTTAGTTGTTAAAACCTCAACAAAAATTTTCAGCTGGCATTTCAGCAAAACATGATTGAAGCAGATGAAATTTCTCTCTCTCTCTCTCTCTCAAGACAAACTTAGAATTCTAAATTTTCACTTTTGCATGCCCTTGTACGTATCTATGTCACCTACAATAGCCAATAAAGATTAAGAAACGAATACCGTTTCAGATTCACTTACGATAATAATATAATTACCACAATTTTTTTAGTGATATTGTATTCGATATTTTATTTTAGTTTGTCATATTAGGTGACGTTGAATACATGGGATACGTTAATTTGAGAAGACTATTTGAGACTCATGTTTGGTCACTATATATTGCCCGAGTACGTGTAGTCAAGTGCCCCCATTAATTTCTTATAATTTTTTTTTTGATAAGCAACAAAATTTTATTAAGAACTCGACAAAGGGTACATCGAGGAAGGACCAAAACAGCCCTCAGAAGTTGAGAAACTGTAAAGGCCAGAAAAGAAAAAAAGATAGAAACAAAAAATACATCAATGAAGATTGAATCGGCTGTAAACCAGGGTTGCCCCAACTTGATATCAAGGGATATCCCGTAGTCAGTACACCAACCAAAACGAGATAGCTCCAAACAGGAACCACTTCAATTCTACCCCAAGTGCTATCTATATCAATGATACCTCAGCCAGCATCATCGTGACATATTCTTCAATATCATCAGCTTCTTAAGGATACACAAACTATAGAACCAATCACAGCAAGCGTAAAAATAAAACCACCTTCAACTCTTGAGATACAAGACCCAACTAATAATAACAACTCGATGAGATAGGTCGTGGTAAGCCCCATAACACCAAAATAAACTTCTCTACGAATTCCACAAAAACTAGGAATCTATCAAGCCTGCTATGAATGGCATTATCCTGAAAATTAGACCATGTA
This sequence comes from Rhododendron simsii, assembly GCA_014282245.1. Classification (NCBI taxonomy): domain Eukaryota; kingdom Viridiplantae; phylum Streptophyta; class Magnoliopsida; order Ericales; family Ericaceae; genus Rhododendron; species Rhododendron simsii. The sequence continues at coordinate 10,225,152 of CM024960.1, forward strand.
AATTGCCATCCCATCATTGGTAAGACCTGTTATTCTAACTGATTGATTAATTCCTTGAAAACCTTCATGCTCCTCTCCATTCTACGGTTATTATTCCCCCAAACGGCCCCACAGCCCCAAACAAAGCATATTCAATATTAGGAGAGCCCCACAATCTTCGAACAGCAGATACCTTAAATCTCTCAGTTTTGGTTTCTGGTAACAGCAAAACATCAGGACTTCTATCTTGAATAAGCTTAGAAGCAAACCTCTTTCTAAGAACTACCCAAACCCCTTACATTCCATGTAATGATCTTCATTAAGGCCTCAGACTAGTTTCACAATGTTATAAAATTATTGGTCCTTCAGAAGAGGGGCAAAGGAATTGTTCCTCAACGACAGTTTCAATTCTTTATACTCTTTTTCTATCATCTTTTTCATTCTCAAAACACCAGAGTCACTATACTTAATACTAAGAGTGTTACCTGCTTGTGATGGTGTACTGCAATTCCTTGTCCATTGCGTTCTGTTCCTGCACTTGAGAGTCTATGATACACCCATTAATATCCTCCTCTTCAGTGTTCAGTGAGGCTTCAAACTGTTGACTCCTAATGCTTCTTCTAACAACACTTGGATTTAAATCTAGCTACATGGAGATTTATTACTTCCACTTGAGAAGCCCTTATGTTAATATTAGAGTCACACACCACTTGCTCGTAGGCCAATTCAATTACTCTCTCATTCTCCTATTCCTGCTTGTTACCTTTTTGGCATCTATGTTTTGGACTTGGAATCTGTTACTAACAGAATCGTGACCATCATCAAACAATGGGCTTTGAGAGTCCTGTACAATAGAGTCCAAACCATGAACTGAGTTAGTGCTCTCCTCATTAAATCCTTCCCCATCCTCAATATTCCCCAAAACAGCCGACTTTGGTAATACGAGAGGATATTTATTTGCTTGTGACATAGTTCCAATTGTCTCTTCTTGGATAAGTGCCCTTTCAAGAGTTGGTTCTTTTTCCAACCCAGATTGGTGGCTGCCATTTATAACATGGTGAAGTTACACAGAGACCCCCTCATTTATATGTTTTGGACACGAACACCCCCTAAGCTTTAAAAACGCCCACAGACACCCCCTCATATTCTTGAAACTAAAAAATCACAAACTCTGTTAACTGAATGGCTAAAATGACAAAGATACCCTTGTCATAATAACACTCACACAAATATACCCTTGTTATAATAACACTCACAGATAAAAAAATTGCAAACACCTAATTTTGTCTCCCTCTCCTTCTTGCACTATCTCTCGTCTATCTCACACTTCACATCTCTCCTTACCTACCTCCCTTCTTCACTCCGCACGTCAACTGGCACATTTCGAGGCCCATTGAATTGAATATATGCATCCAACAAGTTACCCTGAAAGCCAGCCTACTGCATTTACCCATAAACGACGACACACCGTAAAACTAGCTATAGCAAGGATTAATGAAATAGATCCAAAAGATTAACCTAATCTCAGCCCAAACAAATGGCTGCCCATTCGGGTTTCTCAATATGATCTACATGTAAAGGAATGAGACATGCCGTTGGGAGGTCTGGCAACAATAGAGACCCTTAGATGATTGTCCTTACCGCCAGTTGGAGTTGAAACCCTCTAATACAATTGACACCTACCAATTCGTTCTGAGTTATGGGTTATTCTCTAGACGAGATGAGCAGTGAAATGAGCGGTGAGCTGACGCCGGAGGTGCACCAAAGATCGAAGACCTCCATTAGAACCCACCGACCACCTTGACCCAGGCACAACCATCCCCAACCACCAATCCGGACAGAACCACCATATGCCAGAGAGCAAGATATACGCTGCCTTTCAGCCGCAGTTGCCGGAGTTCCTTGAACCCCGCAACCCAGACACGAAGCACCGCTACACACCACTGCACCAGATCCGTGGTCACCCACCTCACCAGTCGTAAGCCCATCACCGTTGGGTCGAATCGGGTTCACTTTAGGATTGAATCGACTGGAGGCCGCACGAACAGCCCTTCAAAGACCCCCTACCACCCACGCCGTTAGGTCGTTAGATGGTCAGAGCAAAGAGGAGATGCGAAGGGATAGTGCTTGAACCTTAGAGAGAAGAGGAGAGGCGACTCTCATCTGACTACCAGAGAACAGTGGGGCGGGAGAGGGGAGCCCGGGGGGAGGAGGAAGAGGCCTCTTCTTCCGCGCTTGAATTGCAGCCTGAATCGCCGTTGCAAGCTCTATTGGTACTGCTATTGGCAGCTACCACGGCTACCATAGAAGAGAGAGGGGGGGGGGGGTATACAGATTCTTTCAAGGGTATTTTTGTCTCAAAAAGGCCAAAAGCATTGGCATGTGCCAATGAAACAAACGGCAATCCAATGGAAGGGGTTAACTTGGGTTACGGTAATACATGAGGGGGTGTCTGTGGGCGTTTTTAAAAGTTAGGGGGTGTTTGCGTCCAAAACGTATAGATGAGGGGGTCTCCATGTAATTTCACCTAATAACATTGTTATCACCCTTTTCAGCTTCCTCATCCCCATGCTTTGCCATGTCATCCGAACAGCTGGTTTTTTGCTTTTTCATGTCATCCATTAGATCTCCATTCTTTTTACTGCTGGCATTCCTGTCACCATCTGTTTTGTCCACCTTATCATCTTCTTCCTCAGCTCGGGGTTTGAAACCTGGTGTGTCGAGATTACCGTACTGCAAGTTTCCTCCTCTACCACCCTAACATTGTATCTCCTTCCGTTAACTATCAATTGAACTTCTCCTTCAATTCTGTTGGGTTCTCTGTAGCAATAAGCGACCCCAAATACTCCCAATAGCTTTGAAGGATGAAACATTCCATGCGTTTAGAGGCATTCCAAAACATGCAATCCAAACAAATCTCTCATTCTTCGCTGATTCTCCATTCCATGGATTCACCTCTTCAAACCACAGCTCGAGCCATTTTTCCTTCAAAATCTCGTTTCTTCGGTCTTCACTCGGAAATCTAATAATCACATACCTCCCTCCCATTGGTTTGACCTGTACTATCCCTAACTTCTCCTTCTCGAACAATATTTCCAGTTCTTGAGCCGAGATTAATCGTCTCATCTTTCCAACTACGCTCCTATTTAACCACCCATTTCCTACTGCTTGAACATTCATGATTTTACCTTGTTCCTTGCCCTCATCTTTTTGAACTAACATCCTTCTGTCTCCCCCTTGTTTGCTCGACTCTAGTTGCCCTTTCCTCCTCCATTCCTCCTTGCCCTTTCTCCAGGTTTCGTCAACGTCAGGTTGTTTGCTTGGATCCGAGCATTCTTCCAGAATGGTACTAGCTCTTTCCTTAAACCTGACTGGTTACCTCTGCTTGGAAGTGGCCTTATTCCTTTGGACTTTGTAGGTTGATCTTCCTTTCTTCACTGATTTCTGAACATACTAACTCCATCTCCTAGATTTTCCTTGTTGTGTCAGTTAATTTCTTATAAACTTAGGGGCTACAACATACTGTAAATACTTTAATTAGTACACAAATACAGTAATTCTTTTGAGATGAATACATTAGTACAAACACTGCTATAAGTACAACAAATATTGTATAGCATCAACGCACAGACCACTTTTTCGCGCGTCTTGGGTCTCACAAAGATGATCGGAGCCACTCATTTTTCTTAAAATACTTTGTTTATGGTCCTTATAAAAAATCTCCTAAATCCAATATCGGGAACAAAAACTAAGTATTTTGAACAAAATGAACAGCTTCGATCATCTTTACGGGACCCGAGACGGGCGTAAAGGTGGTCTATGCACGGTTGTTGAACAATCGTTGCGTATCTTTACTGCTGGAGTATTTACTTTGCAGAGACAACTCATAGCGTCAATTTTCCGTTCACCCTGCCGAAAAAACAAACCACAAAAAAAAAAAAAACCAGAGTGAGATGGTGTGGGTGCCCCCACTACAACAAATCTGACTTTTGGCGACACGAATTGGCGACACACCCAAAAATACGTCGCCGTTGGGTATGTATTGGCAACAAACTTTGATGTCGCCAATAATTTTCACATTCAGCGACAAGGATTGGCGACACAACAAAAATGTGTCGCCGTTCGATATGTATTGGCGACACATTTTGATGTCGCCAAAAGTCTTCACATTCAGCGACACGAAGTGCGTCGCCGTTGGGTATGTATTGGCGACACACTTTGATGTCGCCAATAGTCTTCACATTCGGCGACGCAAATCGCGTTGCCAAAAGGCAAATTTACGTTCACAAGCAATTGGCGACGTGAAGCGTGTCGCCGTTGGGTACAAAGTTTTTCATCTATACGAAAATTCATTATTAGAATGATATATTACATTCGATCAAATATGTAACAATAAGAGATTTACTTTATTTTTGGCAGGAATGATTTAGTCCCTCTTATATAAAAGATAGACGATTCTAATTTAAAAAAAAAAAAAAAAGCTCAAGTGGCCCTCTAGTTGTGCACTATAGGATTTTAATATCTCTGAAACTATCGAATATGTTATGATCATGTAGTTGCTGAGATCAAATTATCACCGATTTTGGCGAGAATGATATAATTGATAAGACATTAAATCCTAACGGTTTAGATTGACCATTCAAAAAAATGAGCCAGCAACTACATGCCATTAGAATTTATACATTCAATTTACTTGTTTCTAAAGCAATGTCTTATGCTATAGTATAATGTACAGTAGCCAGATGACCGCAACATAATCACGATGATCGATACCGCTCATTTTGTTGCGGTTAGTGTTTTAATCATTCTCGTAAATTTTTAGGACTATCGGATTTTGAAAGCCCCTTCATCGAGACGCAGATTTATTATTGGAATGAAATTTTACGTCCAATCAAGTATGTAATGATAGAGATTTACTTCATTCTTAGTAGAAATGGTTGAATCTTTCTTATTTATAAGATAGACAATTTCAATTTTAAAAAAATAGTTCAAGCGGCTCTCAAGTTGTACACTGTAGGACTTTAATGCCTCAGGAACTACCGAATATGTTACGATCATATGGTTGCTGACATCTGATTATCATCAATTTTGGTGAGAATGATATAATTGATAAGACATTAAATGTTAAAGATTTAGATCGATCATTTAAAAAAATAGCAGAGCACTACATTTAAAAGGTATACATTAAATTTATTTATTTCTGAACAAAGGTCTTGTGCTAATCATTCTTATAAATTTTTGGGTATATTTGATTTTGAAATCCCCTTCATCGGGACGTAGATTCTTTATTAGCATGATATTTTATGTCTGATCAAGTATATAATGATAAGAAATTAAAAAAAAATCTAGTGAACTTGTAAAATTAATACATAGATATATAAGAATCTACTCCCTTCATCCCAATTCAAATGTCCCCTACGAATTTTTGTGCATTTTCACTTTAATTTGGTGTAAAAAAATAAAAAAATAATATATAATTTTTTTTTTGGGGGTTTGAAAATGACCAAAAATCAGTAGTAGACATTTAAATTGGGACAGAGAGTAGAAGAAATTAACAATCGCAAAAAGAAAATTATTAAAATACAATAATATAAAACGACGTCGTTTCGAGAAGACCCAGTCTTTGTTTTCGGTCCAAAATACTTAAATTGTTACACCATATTTGAATTTTGATAAGCATGAAAGTTGTTAACCATTTGTGTTATTGTTCAAACCCAATTTGAATTACTTCAATCACAATTATGAGTTAAAAGTTATGCCCGAAATACTAAATAAATTAACTCTGATTGGGGGTAATTCAAATTGGGTTCGAACAATAATATAAAGGGTTACAATTTTCATGTTTATCAAAATTGCTAATTTTAATGTTTAAAGTAGGGGTGTGCAAAAAACGCGCATCCGGACCAACTTGACCCGAAGGGTCTCAGGCGGCTCCGAACATAGGCTTCAGTCGGGTACGGGTTGGGTTCTGTTAAAAAAATGAGTTTTTTTCGGTTCGGATTTCGGGTCTGTGCGTTTTTTACTCGCCCGACCCGGCCCGACCCACTTAAAACCGACCAACTCGACCGGACGAAAAAAATCGGGCTCACGGACGGGTCTATAGCATCAGTCGGTTCGGTTGCGGGCTTGTATTTTTCGTACCCGACGTGGTCGGGTTAGGGTCGTGTTGCGGGTCATACCCAACCCGCCCGACCCATACACAGCCCTAATTTAAAGGTTCAAAATCATGTTTGATTCAACTTTAATTGTTATTTTAATGTTAAATATATACTATATATATTAGATATTCCAAACATATAACGAAAAGTGTGTCTAGTGCAGTTGGTCAGAGCCTTATGTATAAAGGCTTATGTAGTTGAATGTCTTGGGTTCGAAACCCAGGAGGTGTAAGAAAATTGTATTTTTATCAAGTAACCTTTCGGCGACGCAACAATTAGTGTCGCCAATAGGCTACCTTTTGGCAACGCAAAACACGTCGGCAAAAGTGTAATAGTTTGCCACATTAACTATGCTTTCGCCGACGCAAAGTGCGTCGCCAAATCTATTGCCTTTTGGCGACAGAGGTGTTTGTGTCGGCAAATACTATTGCCGACATAGCAACGGCGACGACATGCCGACGCAAGGACTTGCGTTGCCAAAACCCTTTGCCGACGCAAATAAGCCTTTGCCGACATACTATTGTGCGTTGCCAGAACCGAATTTTATTGTAGTGCCCATTTAAACCAATTCGAGTGGAGCTTTGAATTCCGTTCGTACAAAATTAAATGGCAAAAAACCCTTTCAACACCACCCCAACCAACTCTCCAAAAAAAAAAAAAAAAAACTAGTAGTAATTTATAACCACACACATTTACATACATAATATATACAAATTCCTCTCACAAGAGCGATGAGGCCCACATATACTTTGTGCGTGCAGTGTATGCAGATCCCACTTGCCTTGTGAGAGGAGTTTGTGTACTTGGTTGTGCAAGTGTGTGTGGTTGAAGAGCCATTGCAAAAAAAAAAATTGTAGTGCAAAAGCAAAACCTTAACTATTTGAATTTTGTTTTAAAAATTAAATAGTAACTCGATTTTCGCCTTTATCCAAAAAAATTTACATTGGTTAGGTTCGCATCAAACTTTCATGACTTATTCACTCATCTTGGCGAGGAAAATCGAAAAAGTATAAAATTTTGATAGAAACTCATAATTTTTTTAAAAAGACCAAAAGAGGTTGATTTTTTTTTTACTTATTTTTGCCATTATTCAAAAAAAATTTGTGAGTTTTGATCAAAATTTTTAATTTTTTGATTACTCTCATTGAGAAAAATCAGTAAGTCACAAAAATTTGATGCAAAACAAAGAAATATTAAAATAATTTAGGTAAAAACGAAAAAATAAGTTAATAAACGTAATTTATTGCATTTGTTTGTTAAATTTTCAAATAAAAACAAAAAAAATTAGTTAAATTTTTTTGCATATCTTTGTTGTGCGTTAAACTTTTGAAGCTCATAATTTTTTGAACAAAAATAAAAATAAGGCAATAAAGCAATTTGTTTTACGAATTCTTGTCTTTTTGAAAAAAATTGTGTTTTGATTAAAAAATTTAGTTTTTGCAGAATAGTTCCTTCCCTCCCCTATATTTTTGCAGATCACTTCTCCCTCTCTCCCTCTCTCTCTCTCTCTATTAGACATTTTTGTTCGTTCGCCGGTTGGGTAAGTAGATAAATTGAAAGATAGATGCAAGCAGCTGATTTTGTCACTCTATTTGTTAATGTCACTCCCTATTGTTAATGCCATTTTCTTTTTTTGTTTTTTATGCTAAATTTTACTAAAACACCAATGCAATTAGAAAATTAGAAAAAAAGCTAGCATCGTAATGGGTAAGAATATTTTAGTAATTCCATCAAAATTTAAAAAAAATAAAAGTGTCACAAATTCATTATCGAGAATGAACTCAATCTCAAGCTACTCAGGACAAATACTGATTGCTTCCCCGTCTCTTTCATTCCCATGTCTGTCTTTAGAACTCCCTATCCCCCCCCTCTCTCAATACAAAGTTAGTCGTTCAAACCTCAACAAAAATTTTCAGCTGGCATTTCAGCAAATCAGGATTGAAGCAGTTGAAATTTCTCTCTCTCTCTCTCTCTCTCTATCCCTCTCTCTCTCTCTCAAGACAAACTTAGAATTCTGAATTTTCACTTTTGCATGCCCTTGTACGTATCTATGTCACCTACAATAGCCAATAAAGAAGATGAAACGAATACTGTGTAGAAACTTTATATCCATCTCAAAACCAATTGACAATGAATGGAGAGGTCCCAGATGTTATTAAGTGATCACCCATTCCACTCCCAAGCAATGTGGGATTCATTTCCTTAACATCCCCCCTCACGTGCAGCCGCGTTTGAGGTCTGTCACGTATGGCCATTTTTGGGTCATATCATCGTGTAGCCTTTTTGCTGGTCTGTCATCGTGCGGTGTGGATTGTGAATTTTTTAAAATGTGGGGTGGAACAGGCCCTGCTCTGATATCATGTGGAAACTTTATGTCCATCTCAAAACCAATTGGCAATGAGAGCAGAGGTCCCATATGTTATTAAGTGATCACCCATTCCACGCCCAAGCAATGTGGGACTCTATTTCTTTAAGTGTAGAAACTTTATATCCATCTGAAAACCCATTGACAATGAGTGGAGAGATCCCAGATGTTATTAAGTGATCACCCATTCCACTCCCAAGCAATGCGGGATTGATTTCCTTAACATCCCCCCTCACGTGTAGCCGCGTTTGAGGTCTGTCACGTGTTGCCACTTTTGGGTCCTATCATCGTGCAGCCTTTTTCGCTGGTCTGTCATCGCGGGGTGTGGATTGTGAATTATAAAATGTAGGGTGAAACGGGCCCCGCTCTGATACCATGTAGAAACTTTATATCCATCTCAAAACCAATTGGCAATGAGTGAAGAGGTCCCAGATGTTATGAAGTGATCACCCATTCCACTCCCAAGCAATGTGAGATTGATTTCCTTAACATACTGTTTCAGATTCACTTACGATTATAATACAATTACCAGAAAAAATTTATTAGTGATATTGTATTCGATGTTTTATTTTAGTTTGTCGTATTAGGTGACGTTGAATACATGTGATACATTACTTTGAGAAGACTATTTGAGACTCAAGTTCGGTCACTATATATTGCACGAGTACGTGAAGGCAAGTGCCCCCATTAATTTCTTATAAACTTAGGGGCTACAACATACAATAAATACTTTTGTACACAAATACCGTAATTCTTTTGAGACTAACACATTAGTACGAGCACTGCTATAAGTACAACAAATGTTGTATAGCGTCTACTCACAGACCACTTTTTCGCCCGTCTTGGGTCCTACAAAGATGATCGGAGTCACTTATTTTGCTTAAAATACTTTGTTTATGGCCCTTGTAAAAAATCTCCTAAATCCAATATCGTAAACAAAAACGAAGTATTTTGAACAAAATGAGCAGCTCCGATCATCTTTGCGGGACCTGAGATGGGGCGAAAAGGTGGTCTGTGCACGGTTTTGCTGGAGTATTTACTTTGCGGAGACAACTCATAGCGTCAGTTTTCTGTTCACTTACCGAAAACACAAACCACAGAAAAAGAAAAAAAGAAAAAAGAGTGAGATGGTGTGGGTGCCCCATTTAAATCAATTCGAGTGGAGCTTTGGATAATATTGTAAAAAAACCTTTCAACACCACCCTCATAAAACCCCCCCCCCCAAACAAAAAAAGAAAAAGAAAAGGGAAATAATATTGGCACTCTAAAAATTGATGCAGGCACTCTAAAAAATAAAGGAAAATGACTTTGGAATTACACTGATTTTGGAGTGTTTGCATCAATTTTTGGAGTGCCAATATTATTTCCCAAAGAAAAAAAAGCTAGTAGTAATTTATTACCACACAATTTTACATATATAAATACACAAATTCCTCTCACAATAGGGATAAGGCCCACATATACTTTGTGCGTGCAGTGTATGCGGATCCCACTTGCCTTGTGAGAGGAGTTTGTGTATTTGGTTGTGCAAGTGTGTGTGGTTGAAGAGCCACTGCAAAAAAAAAAAAAAAAAATTGTAGTGCAAAAGCAAAACCTTAACTATTTGAATTTTCTTTTCAAAAAAAAAACTATTTGAATTTTGTTTTAAAAATCAAATAGTAACTCGATTTTCGCCTTTATACAAAAAAAATTATTTTGGTTAGGTTATACCATCAAACTTTCATGACTTATTCACTCATCTTGGCGAGAGAAATTGGAAAAGTGTAAAATTTTGACAGAAACTAAATATTTTTTTAAAAAGACCAAAAGAGGTTGATTTTTTTTTTTATACTTATTTTTGTCATTATTCAAAAAAAATTGTGAGTTTTGATCAAAAATTTTTAATTTTTCGATTCCTCTCGTCGAGAGAAATCAGTAAGTCACAAAAAATTGAAAACAAAACAGAGAAATGTAAAATAATTTAGATAAAAACGAAAAAAATAAGTTAATAAAAGTAATTTATTGCATTTGTTTGTTAAATTTTTAAATAAAAACAAAAAAAAATTAGTTAAATTTTTTTGCATATGTTTGTTGTGCGTTAAACTTTTGAAACTCATAATTTTTTGAACAAAAACAAAAATAAGGCAATAAAACAACTTGTTTTACTAATTCTTGTCTTTTTGAAAAAAATTACGAGTTTTGATTAAAAAATTTAATTTCTGCAGAATGGTTCCTTCCTTCCCCGATATTTCTATAGATAGCTTCTCTCTCTCTGTCTCTCTGTCTCTCCATTAGATGTTTTTGTTTGTTTCGCCGGTTGGGTAAGTAGAAAAATTGAAGGATAGATGAAAGCAGTTGATTTTGTCACTCTCTATTTGTTAATGTCACTTCCTATTGTTAATGCCATTTTCTTTTTTGTTTTTTTTATGCTAAATTATACTAAAACACCAATGCATTTGGAAAATAAGAAAAAGCTAGCATTGTAATGGGTAAGAATATTTTAGTAATTCCATAAAAATTAAAACAATAAAAAAGTGTCACAAATTATTAGCGAGAATGAACTCAATCTCATGCTCCTCTATGACCAATACGGATTGCTTCCCCCGGCCCCCCCCCCCCCCCCCCCCCCCCTCGCTCTCATTCCCATGCCTGTCTTTACAACTCCCTTTCCCTCTCTCTCCCTCTCTCAATACAAAGTTAGTCGTTCAAACGTAAACAAAAATTTCAAACTGGCATTTCAGCAAATCAGGATTGAAGCAGATGAATTTTCAATTTTGCATGCCCTTGTACGTATCTATGTCACCTACAATAGCCAATAAAGATGATGAAACAAATACAGTTTCAGATTCACTTACGATAATAATACAATTAGCACAAACAATTTGGTAGTGATATTGTATTCGATATTTTATTTTAGTTTTTCGTATTAGGTGACATTGAATACATATGATACATTACTTTGAGAAGACTATTTGAGACTCAAGTTTGGTCACTATATATTGCCCGAGTACGCAAAGGCAAGTGCCCCCATTAATTTCTTACAAACTTAGGGGCTACAACATACAATAAATACTTTTGTACACAAATACCGTAATTCTTTTGAGACGAATACATTAGTACAAGCACTGCCATAAGTACAACAAATGTTGTATAGCATCTATGCACAGACCACTTTTTCGCCCGTCTTGGGTCCCACAAAAATGATTGGAGCCGCTTATTTTGCTTAAATCTGTGCACAGTTGTTGAACAACCATTGCGTATCTTTACTATTGGAGTATTTACTTTGCAGAGACAACTCATAGCGTCCGTTATCTGTTCACCCTGCCAAGAAAACAAACCCCAAAAAAAAAAAAAGACAGAGTGAGATGGTGTGGGAGCCCCCTTTAAACCAATTCTATTGGAGCTTTGAATTCCGTTCGTACAAAATTAAATGGCAAAAAACCCTTTCAACACCACCCCCACCAACCCTCCCAAAAAACAAAAAAGTTAGTAGGAATTTATAACCACACACATTTACATACATAAATACACAAATTCCTCTCACAAGAGGGCTGAGGCCCACATATACTTTGTTCGTGCAGTGTATGCGGATCCCTCTTACCTTGTGAGAGGAGTTTGTGTATCTGGTTGTGTATTTGGTTGTGCAAGTTTGTGGTTGAATCCTTTGCTGAGAAAAAAAAAAGTGTTTTGGTTGAAGAGGCACTGCAAAAAAAAAAAAAATGTAGTGCATAAACAAAACCTTAACTATTTGAATTTGGTTTTAAAAATCAAATAGTAACTTAGTTTTTGTCTTTATCAAAAAAAATTATATCTGCTAGGTTTGCAACAAACTTTCATGACTTATTCACTCGTCTTGGCGAGAGAAATCGTAAATGTATAAAATTTTGACAGAAACTCATAATTTTATTAAAAAGACCAAAAGTGGTTGTTTTTTTTTTTTTTTACTTATTTTTGTCTTTATTAAAAAAAGATTGTGAGTTTCAATCAAATTTTTTTTTAATTTTTCGATTCCTCTCGTCGAGACAAATAAGTAAGTCAAAAAAATTTGACACAAAACAAAGATATGTAAAATAATTTAGGAAAAAATGAAAAAAATAAGTTAATAAAAGTAGTTTATTGCATTTGTTTGTTAAATTTTAAAATAAAATAAAAAAAATAAGTTAAACTTTTTTGTATATGTTTGTTGTGCGTTAAACTTTTGAAACTCATAATTTTTCAACAAAAATAAAAATAAGGGAATAAAACAACTTGTTGAACTAATTCTTGTATTTTTGAAAAAAATTATGAGTTTTGATCAAAAAATTTAATTTCTATAGAATGGTTCCTACCCTCCCCAATATTTCTGCAGATTGCTTCCCTCTCTCTCAATTAGACGTTTTTGTTTTTTTCGCCGGTTGGGTAGGTAGATAAATTGAAGGATAGATGAAAGGAGCTTATTTTGTCACTCCCTATTTGTTGAGGTCACTTCCCTATTGTTAATGCCATTATCTTTTTTGTTTTTGTTAGGGTAAATTTTACTAAAACACCAAAGCAAATGGAAAACAAGAAAAAGCTAGCATCGTAAACCGTACGAATATTTTAGTAATTCCATCAAAATTAAAATAAAAAAAGGTGTCACAAATTCGTTAGCGAGAATGAACTCAATCTCAAGCTCCTCTATGACCAATACGGATTGCTTCCCCCTCTCTCTCATTCCCATGTTTGTCTTTACAACTCTCTATCCCTCTCTCTCTCTATCAATACAAAGTTAGTCGTTCAAATCTCAACAAAAATTTCCAGCTGGCATTTTAGCAAATTAGGATTGAAGCAGTTGAAATTCCCCCCCCCCCACCCCCACCACCACCCCCCCCCCCTCAATACAAACTTACAATTTTGAATTTTCAATTTTGCATGCCGCGCGCCCTTGTTTGTATCTATGTCACCTATAATAGCCAATAAAGACGATGAAATTAACGAATACTATTTTAGATTCATGCACGATAATAATGCAGTTACCACAAAAAATTTGGTAGTGATATTGTATTCGATATTTTATTTTAGTTTGTCATATTAGGTGACGTTGAATACATATGATACGTTAATTTGAGAAGACTATTTGAGACTCAAGTTTGGTCACTATATATAGCCCGAGTACGTGAAGGCAAGTGCCCCCATTAATTTCTTATAAACTTGGAGGCTTCTACATACAGTAAATACTTTAGTACACAAATACAATAATTCTTTTGAGGTGAATATATTAGTACGAACACTGCTATAAGTACAACAAATGTTGTATAGCAGCCATGCACATACCACTCTCCCGTCCGTCTTGGGTTCCACAAAAATGATCGGAGCCGCTCGTTTTGTTTTAAATACTTTGTTTATGGTCCCTGTAAAAAATCTCCAAAATCCAATATCGGGAACAGAAACGAAGTATTTTGAACTAAATGAGCGGCTCCAATCATCTTTGCAGGACCTGAGACAGGTGTAAAAGTGGTATGTGCACTACTGTTCTACAACCTTTGCGTATCTTTACTGCTAGAGTATTTACTTTGTAGAGATAACTCATAGCATCAGTTTTCTGTTCACCCTGCCAAAAAAACAAACCACAAAAAAAAAAAAAACAGAGTGCGATGGTGTGGGTGCCCCTTTACACCAATTCGAGTGGAGCTTTGAATTCTGTTCGTTCAAAATTAAATGGCAAAATACCCTTTCAACACCACCTCCACCAACCTCCCAAAAAAAAAAAAAACACTAGTAGTAATTTATAACCACACACATTTATGTACATAAATACACAAATTATTCTCACATGAGGGATGAGACCCACATATACTTTGTGCGTGCAGTGTGTGTAGATCCACTTGCCTTGTGAGACAAGTTTGTGCATTAGGTATTGCAAGTGTGTGTGTGGTTGAAGAGGCACTGCAAAAAAAAAATGTAGTGCAAAAGCAAAACCTTAACTATTTGAATTTGGTTTTAAAAATCAAATAGTAACTTAGTTTTTGTCTTTATCAAAAAAAATTATTTTTGTTAGGTTTGCATCAAACTTTCATGACTTATTCACTCGTCTTGGCGAGAGAAATCGGAAAAGTATAAAATTTTGATAGAAACTCATAATTTTTTTAAAAAGACCAAAAGAGGTTGATTTTTTTTTACTTATTTTTTTCTTTATTCAAAAAAAATTATGAGTTTCGATCAAAATTTTTTAATTTTTCGATTTCTCTCATCGAGACAAATCAGTAAGTCTAAAAAAATTGACGCAAAACAAAGAAATGTAAAAATTATTTAGGTAAAAGCTAAAAAAATAAGTTAATAAAAGTAGTTTGTTACATTTGTTTGTTAAATTTTAAAATAAAAACAAAAAAATAAGTTAAACTTTTTTGCATATGTTTGTTGTGCGTTAAACTTTTGAAACTCATAATTTTTTCAACAAAAACAAAAATAAGGCTATAAAACAACTTGTTTAACTATTTCTTGTCTTTATGAAAAAAATTATGAGTTTTGATCAAAAAATTTAATTTTTGTAGAATGGTTCCTTCTCTGCCCGATATTTCTGCAAATTGCTTCTCTCTCTCTCAATTAGACGTTTTTGTTTTTTTCGCCGGTTGGGTAGGTAAATAAATTGGAGGGTAGATGAAAGGAGCTGATTTTGTCTCTCCTTTTTTGTTAATGTCACTTCCCTATTGTTAATGCCATTTTCTTTTTTGTTTTTATTAGGGTAAATTTTACTAAAACACCAATGCAATTGGAAAATAAGAAAAAGCTAGCATCATAAATTGTAAGAATATTTTAGTAATTCCATCAAAATTAAAATAAAAAAAGGTGTGACAAAATCATTAGCGAGAACGAACTCCAATCTCAAGCTCCTCTATGACCAGTACGGATTGCTTCCCCCTTTCTCTCATTTCCCTGTCTGTCTTTTGAAAAATCTCTCCCTCTCTCTCTCTCTCTCTCTCTCTCTCTTAATACAAAATTTGCCATTCAAACCTCAAGAAAAATTTCCAGCTAGCATTTTAGCATATCAGGATTGTAGCAGTTGATATTTCTCTCTATCTCTCCAGCTCCAATCTCCAATACGTACTCCCCTCTACCGTGTAGGTAAATTGGCTTTACTCCTCTCTCTCGCTCTCTCGCTCAATACAGAATTAGCCGTTCAACCCCTCAACAAAAATTTTCAGCTGGCGCTTCAGCAAATCAGAAATTTTCTTTTGTCGTTAAATGGAAATTAGCAAATCAGAATTGAAGCAGATGGAAATGTAAATGCACTCTCTCTCTCTCTCTCTCTCTCTCTCTCAATACAAACTTATAATTCTAAATTTTCCCTTTTGCATGCCCTTGTACGTATCTATGTCAACTATAATAGCCAATAAAGATGATGAAACGAATACTGTTTTAGATTCATGCACGATAATAATTAAGTTATCACAAAAAATTTGGTAGTGATATTGTATTCGATATTTTATTTTAGTTTGTCGTATTAGGTGACATTGAATACATATGATACGTTAATTTGATAATATAATTTGAGACTCAAAGTTTGGTCGCTATATATAGCCCGAGTACGTGAAGGCAAGTGCCCCCCATTAATTTCTTATAAACTTGGGGGCTACAACATAGAGTAAATACATTAGTACAAAAATACAGTAATTCTTTTGAGACGAATACATTAGTACGACCACTGCTATATGCACAACAAATGTTGTATAGCATCTACGAACAAACAACTTTTGCGCCCGTCTTCGGTCCCACAAAGATGATCGGAGCCGCTCATTTTGTTTAAAATACTTTGTTTATAGTCCCTGTAAAAAAAATCCCCTAAATCCAATATTGAGAACAAAAACGACATATTTTGAACAAAATGAGCGGCTCTGATCATCATTGCAAGACTCGAGACGGGCATAAAAGTGGTCAGTGCATGGCTGTTGTACAACCTTTGCGTATCTTTACTATTGGAGTATTTACTTTGCAAAGACAACTCATAGCATCAATTTTCTTTTCACTCTGTCAAAAAAAACAGAGTGTGATGGTGCCGGTGCCCCTTTAAACCAATTCGAGTGGAGCTTTGAATTTCGTTCATACAAAATTAAATGGCAAAAAACCCTTTCAACCCCATGCTTGACGATTTTCTAATACTAAAATAATGGGTTGTTCCAAGCGTAGGGCAGAGTTCGTCGTAGCACAATATCCTGTAAGTCCGGAGTCGAATCCCCAGAGACGGTGATGTGTGCTGACTAAAAACTCGGGTTGTTACTTATTTAAACTGGCTCTTAGGTAGCCACCCCTTGTCCATTGATCGAGAGATTAATTAATATCTAGAAATTGATTATACTTTTCAAATAATTAAAAGGGGGTACGGCCGTAGGGTTCATAACACTTGTAACTAGTTCGAATTAACCTGCTCTGTTTGGAGTTCTTAAAAATATTTCATTTTATATTAAAAAAAGATACCCCGCAAGATGCGATACCCTATGGTCGCCGTATACCCATGTGCAACAAAGAATGAGTTTTAGACCCTCATTCTCCCATTTACATGGACTCCGACGATGATGCCCGGATTAGTCCGCGGGAAATATTTTCCAATCTAAAATCGTTTCTTTGATTGTTTGATAAAATGAGCAGTATCCGAATTAGCCACGGTGTGCTAATCACCCTGCGACCCTATCTGAATGACTACTCATTCATTATTAAGCAATAAACAAAGGAAACCCTAGATTGAAACATGCTTCTATTACTCAATACGAAAAATAAACAAGAAATCCAAACCAAACAAAAACAATCGAATAACTTTAATGAAGAACGAAAATTAAAAGAAGTTACTGGAGTGCGAGTAATTGAGCAAAGCTTCAAGAACTTAAAAGGAAAAGAAAACCGCAAGATAATATTGTCAGTAGCAGTCGAACCCCATTCTCCGTTTCGTCCGTTCTTTTTCCAGAAAAGCTGCCGAAGTCAGTAAGGGAAAAAGATTGGTTTTACAGGGTTTCAAAGCATTAATCATATAATGGCCCTTGGATTTTGTCTAATTTTAAATTGACCACCAAAATTTCAATGCACTTCACACTTCAATCCAAAACTTTTGCTAACTTCCATCTTTACCCAACAATCATGAAAATCGAGCTTGAGCGACCTGTAAACATAAAAACACATAATAAATACCAATTAAAACATATAAAATACCAGTAAATATAGATTGGAGGGCCAAAATATGTATATTTTGCACTTATCACACCCCCCAACTTACACTTTACTAGTCCCGAGCAAAGAAAGCAAATAATATAAATTCTAACTACGCCACTTTCGTAGGACTCACGATTGCACTTAGCACTTGCAACAAGCCTTTTAAGCCCCTAGGCGATCCCTAGAGGATGAGTGGAGTCTCGTGAGGGTTTACAGCAATGAACACCCCACAAACATTGTGAATACTTTTCACATGAACCCCAAAAACCTGTAAGACAACTCAATAATATCTTAAGCAAAGAATATGAAGCCATCACAAAGAAACAATGGGCATAAGCAGTTCTAAATACTATCAAGTCAGAAAAATAAGTCACGACATCTATACTCAGCGTGTGTGAACAAGGGCTTCAGTCACAAGTGAAAAATAACCAAAAGTTCTCTCCGGACCGAGTTTCAACTTCAAATCTCACTGTGTCATGCACTCAACAAATGAAATCACTCGAAACAAGGTGCATATTACTCTCAAAATGTGCTGGCGGAAATTATGTAAATGAAAGCAAAGTAGCCTGCACAAGTTGACACAAAAAGAAAGCTCTACAAAGTGGACACACGATCTCATGAACGGAATGCCAAGAATTGGAAACTCTCTTTTTCCACCAAATCACAGCTCATTGCCCCTCAGATTAAATAGGACTTTCATTTCGGTTATAACTTTCGGTAAGAGAAAGTATTTCAAGGTTAGGATAAAACATTCAAGCGTCTGAGAATAGGCTAACCACAACTCACATAGGGCAAATATACCAATGCATGCCCTCTTTTTTTCTTTAATTTTTTTTTCCTTCTTTTCAACTCCACCACATCTCTCTTTCCTACATCTTTAATACAATCCCACATTAAGAACAAGTATTTCTCCCTTTCACAATAATTTGGTGTCTTCCCTTTTTGCTTTTTTTTTTTTTCTTTTTCTATGGGAAAGATCACCAATCAATAAAATTCAATTTTCACTATAGTTACTCTCTCTTCTGAATAATATACCTTCACACAATTTTCTAAGCCTTCTCAAGACACAATATAGATGTAGGAGCTCAACAAGAAAAAGGTATCATGCGAGAGGTTCAAATGGGCTCACAAGAGATAAATATATGAATGAAGGAAACGAACCGGCTCAAAATAGCAAAGTTGGCCTATAATCTTCTCCAAGGGGCAACACAACCATATAACTTTTCAAACTCAAGAGATAAGTAGGTAATTCAAACATTCCCAACACTTGACAACAAAAATAATGAGATCCACAACAAATTTACTCTTTTGTGACAAGAAGAGTTTATTTGACACCACTTCAAGAAAAGATAAGGTTCTAAACTCACATGGGTATAAGTCTCCACTAAACTAGCCATCGAGAATAATCAAGTCACACCTCACAATCAACCAAAGCCCAAACAGACGTGAAGTGCAAATGCGCTAAAAACAAATGCCATGACAAATTCTTCGCGACAAGCTAGTAAAAATAACTACAATAACATCACAAATATACTCAAACAATGTGTGGGCTCCCTGCCCCAGCGCGTTCGCCAAAGAAGAGTCGCTACCCGGATTTTTGAAATGGATGATCCGAGAAACCGAGAGCTTGATTTGAAAAGAAAGGCTTTTGATCTAGCGAAAACAATGAGATTTTGGGTTCGGGAGCCACGTTACGAAAGGGAAAGATTTTGTTGGAAAAGCACCCCGCTCGCCCGGTAAAAACGGGTCTCTACTTAGCATTTTAATGGGGGATTTAATATCATTTGGACAACTTAACTTTGATTAAAACATGTACGAGAAAAAGGACATGGGATTTAATATAACACATTGGCGTGCTTATGGTGCAAACTGTACATTATGAAATGGATGAGTCATGTACAGAAAGTGAAATAACAATATTACAGCAGTATGCCAATATCAAATGAAACACTGCGTGACGGACCGGATGTATCGCACGGTGTAACCAAAACGCCGTGCGGTGCACCTGTCTACGCATTCCAGAATCAGTTCGTTTTTACATGACAAAACAAACCATAGATCCACGAAATAGTTTTTTTTTTTTTTAGATTTTTCCGGATCTCTAAAAAGAAAAATGATTTACGAGATCATTTTGCTCATTTTATCACGTAAAACAATGTTAAAAACCTTTTGAACCAAATAACATAAGAAGTAATATATAAACGAAATAAAAATATCGCACGGCGTAATACACTACGCTGTGCGAAGTTATAAAACGCCGCACGAGGTAGCGTATCCGGTATAGAAACTATTTTTTGTGCTTTTTGAGTATAAAGCTCGTTTGAGACCCAAACTCAGTATAGAAAGACTGAGAAGGGCCTCGATCGGCTCCCCTCAAAGCTAAACGTAGTTTAGTCCAAAGAATATGTTTATACCTTTTGATCGAAACTTGGATGTGCTTGAAGATGGAGGAATGGATGTTAATTTGGATTGAATCTTGAGAGACTTTTGATCGACGCTTGGATGTGCTTGAAGATGGAGAGTAGATGTTGATTTGGATTGAGCTTTGATACACTTGTGAGCAAATGAGTGTAGAGAGATAGATGTATATTGTAATAGGTGTAAGAAGTTGTAGAGAGAGAATCAAGAGGGGTCTTTTTTAGAGAGTGAGAGTGGGAGTTTAGAAAATGGCAGAATAACTTTACTTGGAGTTGAAGGGGTGCTTCTCAACTAGAGGAGGGGTGTATTTATAGGCAAGAGAGCCAAGGATGAGCATTGCAAAGAGGGGAGGTGGCTTCTGAGCCGGACTATTTCATCTGCAAGCGTGGCCGACAACTTTCTGTTGCTGTCAGAACTTTTCCCCGAAACGCCGCGCGACATAAGGAGAAATGCCATGCTGTATATTGAAATCTCGTGCGGCGGACTGATTTTTTTGAAATGCCGTGCTGCGTTTCTAAAATGCCGCGCGGTTTTTCGAGGCAGCTCAGCACACCAAATTTCGCGGAGGCACCTCGGACACTCCCGAACTCGAATTTGGGTGTTTTTCAAAGCGTTGGAAAACTTGTCGAGTCTTCTTTCTAACCCAATCGGTTTCATTCAAAGACGTTTTATACATTAAAATGTGTGCCCATTTTACCATCAGTGTGTCATGAAAAAAGTTGTTTTTGATCAAGCAAACACATTTTTCTCTTTGCAATTGAACCGGGGGCCACCCTACATGTTTGGGAAAGGGGTTTCTTGAGGTTTAGAGAAGGAGTAGCAAAGGAGCAACAATCCAAGCCTTGAAAGTATATTTTTCCTTATTTCATCATCGGGGAATTTAAAGATTATTCGGAGGCCCAGATTGAGGTGTCTACAGTAAGCCCTCTTGACGGAACTCAAATATAACTGTGAGATATGAGTGACGTCAAAGAATAGACAACCCAATCCATCACTCCAAATTCTTTAAGTTAAATGCAAGAATGCAATAAAAGTGGTCACACTTATGGAGCTGCCTACGTACCCCATTGTAGCGATCAGACCAACGTAGTTCAATTGGGACAATGCAAGCAAAACGAGTCCCGAAGGACAATTTAAATAGTAAACTTGAGAAGATTGAGTGCTTGAGTGCCATGAAAATTCTTGATATGAGTCCCAGGGGGACTAAAATTGAGATGAGTCCTCGGGGACTAAAAATTGAGGCGAGTCCTCGGGGGACTTAAAATTGAGATGACTCCTCGGGAGACATGCGACGAGTCCCAGCGGACGAAAATGCGCCTTTTGACCAAGGCATGGTCATTTTGACAGATTTTAATGCTTAGACGGCAAAGAGACTTGAATTTTGAAAATCTTGAATTTTCTTGAATTTGACTTGAATTTTGGAAATAGCTTGAATTTTGAAAGAGACTTGAATTTGAATTTTGAAAGGGACTTGAATTTTAAAAGAGACTTGAATTTTGAAAGAGACTTGAATTTGAGATTTTGAAAGAGCCTTGAATTTTGAGACTTGAAACTTGAATTTTGAAAGAGACTTGAATTTGAAAAGCTTGAATTTTGGAAGAAATTTGAATTTGAATAGCTCAGGGCTTGAATTTTGAGAGACGTTTGAATTGAAGAGCTTGAATTTTAAAAGAGACTAAAATTTGAAAAGTTTGAATTTTGAAGAACTTGAAGAGCTTGAATTTAACGTTCGATTGAGACAATACATGAATGATGGTGCAAGTTGATATGTCATGTCATGTGAGCATGTAAAATCAATGCAAATATGACAAAAATGAGTCTCGGAGAATGAAGTGTGGTTAGAGTGCAGTCCCAAAGGACGAAGTACTAGACAAAGTGAAGTCCTAGAGGACAAAGTGCTAGGCAAAGTGCGAGTCCCGGAGGACGAAGTGCTAAACAAAGTGCAGTCCTAGAGGACGATGTGCTAGACAGAGTGCAGTCCCAGAGGACGAATCACAGCTCAAGAGACTAAAAGGCTTCTACATTGGTTGGACCCTAGTTTAAGAGACGAAGAGACTTTAGGTTGATTAGACCGTAGCTCGGGAAACTAAGAGGCTTTGAGAGACAAAGAGGCTTTAGGTCGGTTAGACCTTGGCCCGAGAGACTAAGAGGCTTTAGGTCGGTTAGACCGTAGTCTGCGAAACTAAGAGGCTTTTAGGTCAGTTAAGCCGTAGCTTGAGAAACTAAAGGGCTTTTAGGTTGGTTAGACCGTAGCCCGAGAGACTAAGAGGCTTTTAGGTCGGTTGGACCGTAGTTTGGTTGATTGAGAAGCTTAGGTCTTTTGGGCCGTCACTCGAGAAACTGAGAAGCATTAGGTCCTTTTGACTGTTGCTGATTGAATGAGAAGCATTAGGTCCTTTTGACCGTCGCCGATTGAATGAGAAGCTTAGGTCATTTTGACCATCGCTCGAGAGATTAAGAAGCATTAGGTCCTTTGACCGTTGCCGATTGAATGAGAAGCTTCGATCATTTTGACCGTCGCTCAAAAGACAAAGAAGCTTAGGTCTTTTAGATCGTAGCTTGGAAAACTAAGAAGCGTCAGGTCTTTTGGACCCTAGCTTGGGGGACTAAGAAGCGTTAGGTGTTTTAGACCGTAGCTTGGAAGACTAAGAAGCATCTGGTCTTTTGGACTGTAGCTTGGTTGATTGGCTTTTGAACAACATTCGAGATACAAGAGTTGGCACCGAACGACGATGATGATGACATTCTTTGAAAAACAAGGGACATGTCTGAGCACTCTATTTGCTTTACTGTCTTTGGCCAGTGGACTGACATTCTCAGGAACTTCAAATTTGGGTTGGATTCCATGCCGGATTTGAGCAGGAGTTTGCCTTTATCTGGGGTTTGAGTCTTGAATTTTCTTTTCTCGGTAGACGACATTGAGCCGATGTACCCCAGTGAATAACGACCCCCCAGTCCTGATGGTTTTGACAAGCAGTTGACCAAGCGCAATCCAGGCTATGATTACAGCCTAACGAGCTTTTCTCAAGGGTGACTTTCACGAGTTTAGGATTGACAAGACTAAGACTACTGGTTCGGCCTTTTAGCAAAGGGGATAGATGTTGACTCAAATATACGAAGGCGGGAAAGACCGTTTATGAATGAAGCGACTTTCAGATAGTGCCTCTGATTGGGCGGAGAGTTTGACTCTTTGAAGAAAATAGGATTCATGTCCCATTATTTGCGACAAACCAGGTTTCTGTGATTTTTCCCTTTGAAATTTGTTTTACTCCATTAATTGATCAAAACACTAGAGTTTTTATCACGAACCAAGTCGCTAATGATGGCCCATGTCCCGTTTGAATTTTCGCCTTGATTGATGTGGGTTTCGCACAATGCCTCTATGTATTGATGCCATTTAACGTAACATCCAGGATTCTTGCTATCAAGTTATGCTTTCCAATCTGGAAGGACTTTTTTTGGATTGTAATGTGGGCCATGGTTTGGACTTGACAAAGAAAGGATATTGGGCTAAAAAATTTCACTTTCTTTTGGGTTTTCAAAGCTAGCAGCTATCTTTGAATTGTAGGTGCCTTCTTTTCATTTTTCATTTGCTTTCTCATACCTTCAATGCCTTTCAGTGTGTTTGGCACT
The DNA here is from genome assembly GCA_014282245.1 of Rhododendron simsii. Classification (NCBI taxonomy): domain Eukaryota; kingdom Viridiplantae; phylum Streptophyta; class Magnoliopsida; order Ericales; family Ericaceae; genus Rhododendron; species Rhododendron simsii. The sequence goes on from CM024960.1 coordinate 10,248,840, forward strand.
TTCATCTTATTGATCCTTTGAATCTTGATTTGTTTGGAACTTTCAACTTTTTGATGCTTTGAATCTCGATGTGTTTGGCACTTTCACCCTTTTGATGATTTGAATTTCAAAATTTCTTTTGACACTTTTATTTTTCATTTCACCCAATGCGGGGGGATAGCTGGCTAGCTAGGTTCTTTTGTCAAAGAATTTGATTGTGGCTCAAAGAGGCTATCAAAGGATATATTTTTATGCGTAGGATGAAAGAAACGATGGCCTTTCTTCATTTTGGATTGCACAACCTAACAACTGAATCCTAGATGCTCATTGAGAGGCTTTTGTAAGCATGCTCTAACTTTTGCCTAGGTCAGATTTTGAGATTTTGACCTAGCGAGCTTCTTTTTTTTTAATTTAGAGTTAAGGCATTATTCATTAGAATGGCGTCGGGAACGGTCTCTTGAAATTGTTCTTCTTGCATAGGTGAGGGTTCAATCAAAAATCATCTCGTGTTTTGAAGTGATTATTATGATTCTCAAGTGATGGTGAAAAAACAATTCCAAATTGGGCCGAGGATAATCACAGAAACTTGAGTATATTACGATGATTTTGACACAAATACGCGACACTTGAAGGACAGCGGACGAACCAGCAGGGGTTGACTCGAAAGACTATGACCGAATCTTGGGATTGACTTGAATGCTCGTGACCGGGCCTCAGGGTGAGACTGCCTACGTATCCCGTAAAGGAATCAGGTCATAACGTAGTTCAAGATTACAAAACTGACTCTCTATTTTGATTTTTTTTTTTGTTTTTACAACATACAGACATGAAAGTGAAAGCATGAAAGACTCGAAGTGCAGACTGACACAACAAGAATGAAAACTTGACTCGAATCTTCAAAGATTTCCAAAACTCGTGGAAAGTCGAACAATTGCCTGGCTCTTGACATTTTACTCTTCTTTGCTGAAGACGGTGGCGCTGATGCAAGGATTGCGTTTGGGCACGGGGTCTAGCTTTGGTTGGAGAGGTGCCTTAATGACCTTGCTGTCAATGAGGTCTTGGATAGCATGGCGAAGGCGGATGCAATTGTTTGTGTTATGGCCGGACATTTGATGGAAGATGCAGAAGGTACTTGGGTCATGGGATGCTGATAGCTTTTGAGGTAGAGGACCTGCAAGGAGTGGCTTGATGAGGCCAGCTTTGAGGAGCTTTTCATAAACCATGGATTGTGGTTCAGAAAAATGGGAGAATACCCTTGATTTGGTGCTGTGACTGAGTTGAGGGTTCATTGTGGCACCAGAATCTTTGCTTGTATTGCAGGCCTCACTTACTTCGGCTAGGCCTTTGAACATTTTCATCTTTGGGGGTGAACGCCCTTCATCCATGTCTTCCTTAACATTTCGCTTTGGATCCGAGATTATGAAGGCGGGGAGACTATCCATCTTTTGTGTCAGAACCCCTATTTGGATCATCTGTGTATCCATTTTCCGGCCCATTTCCTCCACAGCCTTCCTCAACTCTTTAAGTTCTGTTCGCTCCGTTGTTGGTTCGAACTCCAATACTGAAATACTGGATTCATCGGGAATGGGTACAATTGGTTTGGGCAGGTGAGCAGGGATGATATAATGAATGGGGTTAAATATAGTGGAACTGGTGTTGATGTAGTTAATGTAATGGTTTGACAAGGTGCTTGATTCCTTTAGTGGTGAAATGATGGTTTTGCTACCGATAAGGTCTTGAATTTTATGACGGAGACGGTAACATTTATCACTAACATGGCCGGGCATTTGGTGAAAGGCGCAGAAAGCATTTGGGTCATGGTAGGCTGGAAGCTTTTGAGGTAAAGGAGTTGGAAGGAGTGGCTTGATGAGACCGGTTTTGAGAAGCTGTTCATAGAGTGTGGATAGGGGTGTGCTAAGTTGAGTGAAGGTGCAAGTTGGTTTAGCTATCTGGTTTATTTCAAGGGGTTTGGCATTTGAGGAGTTCCCGATGTGGGAGGTATTGCTGTTTCCGAAAAAGACTTCGCCATCGCTAAGATGGAGTCCCTTGCCTTTTAAGGCGGGTTCTTTCTTCTCGAGGGTACCATCCTTAAGTGCTTCTTCAACAGCCAATCCAGAATCATAGAAGTTCTCAAAATCGGGAGACGATTGCGACAAAACCATGTAAGGGGCAAAGGCACTGGGCAGGTTTTTAGTGATGATACGCATCTGCTCTTTTAGGTCTGGTTTATTGTGCATCTAGGCAGCTTTGGCTCTCCACCTTTTTACATAATCAGCGAAACTCTTATTTTCGCCCATTTTGGTGTTCTCAAGTTCTCGGGTGGTCATTTTCAGCTCAACGTTGAAGTCGTATTGGGACACAAAAGCCATTCCAATGTCCTCCCACGTCTTTTTCTTCGAGGGTACCAAAGAAAGAAACCATTGTAGAGCTGGGCCAGTAAGTGACTCGTGGAACAATTAAGCCATGACATCTTTTTCAATTCCCCGCATGGTGAGAGAACCAACATACCCCTGAAGGTGGGCCTTTGGATCTCCGGTGCTGTCAAATTTTGCCAAGTCCTCGCCTTTGAACTTTTCTGGCAGTTTAGCGTTTGGGAATAAGCACAGCTCGCTCATGTTAATTTCTCCCTTCCCAAGCCGCTTGGTTTCTTAAACAAACTCCTCTAACTTACTGATTTTGGCAATGAGGGCAGCTAGGTTAGGGTCTGCTACTGGTGTTTCTCCTTTGGGTTGTTCAGGCTGTGGGGGTGGCCTAGTCTGAACCTTATCGCTGATTTCCTGCATACTTTCCATTATCATGAGCATGTCTTTTTGCATTGAGGTAACGAAAGCCTTGAGTTGCGCATTGACATTGGCAATAGATTGCTTAAGCTGGGTATCCAAAGCCATCATGTTCTAACTGAGTTCTTCCACCCCATTTCCTTGGTCAGCCATTGGTAAGGGATTTTTGGGCGGTATTGCTGCTTCTGCTGATGACTGTCCTTCTTGTAACACCTCAAGCTCAATTAACTGGGTTTTTTCCACGGTGTCTGTGCGGACCAACCTTCGGAGTGGACGAAATCAATTGGGTACAGTCTTTTCTTTCAAACGACCAATGTTTCAGCACTGACAGTAAAACAAAAAGGCAGCTCAAATTTTCCCAAGAATCGTGCCCATATAATGTTGTCGGTGTCGTCTACGTCTTAAGACCTACCTCAGCTCCAAATCTCACTTAAGATATGACTGTACCAAGGGTTTTAGCAGCCACGGATAAGTCGTGTCAGGCAGGTTAAATTCCGAATGCTTCGGAATCAGAGCCAATCTCCTTATTTTGACCATCCGAGACAAAGCAATAAGGTTGCCGAAACCTAGATACAAGCACATCTTAAGGCTAGATCCCGACCAGAGGGGCCGTTTGGTTACGGCGAACACCAGAGGTATCTCAAACTCCATGGATTTAGAGTCTCCTAGACTGACCGAATCCTAAAGTAGTCCTAGGCCTATGACCTACCATAGTCCAGCCTTCACTTGAGGTGCTTGCATAAAAGACTTCCAATAACCCGGGTAGGTTCTGTCAGGCAGGTTTAATTTCGAACGCTTCGGAATTAGAGCCCATCTCCTTACCTTAACCATCCGAGATATGGCAATATGATTATCAGAATCCACGTACTCGCACCATCAAGGTTCGTTCTAGACCAAGGGAGCCGTTCGGGCACGGCGAACACCAGAGGTATCGCAAACTCCATGGATTTAGAGTCTCGTAGACTGTTATAGGGACCTACCATGGTTCAAATCTCACTTAAGACGTGGTAGAGATGACTTCCGACGATCTGGGTAGGTTGTGTCAGGTAGGTTAAATCCCATTCGTTCGGGATCAGAGCCAATCACCTTATCTTGACCATCCGAGACAGAGCAATATAACTACCGGAATCCAAATACCAATATTCCTTAAGACTAGACTGAACCAGGAAAGCCGTATGGGCACGGCAAACGCCGGAGGTATCACAAACTCCATGGATTTAAGGTCTCCTAGACCGACCAAGGGATGGCGAAGAGTCCTAAAGGAATTATATCCTCTAGTCTGCAAAATGCAATAATGTATGAATGATATGCATTCACAGGAAAAAAAATATGCATATAAACAAGATATATCACATAAGTCCTAACCACGGGCTCCTGTCTTAATTGGGATGGTTCTAGGGTTACGTACAAGTGCAAAGGCCGGTTTGGGTTTCAACAGGGTTTTCCGGACTAGAGCCAAGATGTACTCCCCACGCCAAGTGTATTGCAAAACAGTGGTCGAACAGCACGATGACTCATCATCGTCGAGGGTTGCAAGGCATTCCGGGAGAGCTTGTTGCCGGCGAACTGGGCAAGATTGCTGAAACACACTAGCGAGGCTTTGTGCGGTGCAGTGCAAAGTGTAAAAGAAAATAAAGTTAAAATTTTTCAAATGATTTTAAATCCCCCAAGAAAAATGCCTTTCAAGCTTGGCTCTCTTGATTAATTAATACTGAGAGAAAAATACACAAGTAGCCAATCAAAAAGCCCCAGTTCGGAACGGCCAGATAGAAATCTAGTTAGCATTACCATTTCCTTCCTTCAACGAGCATAAAGCGTCGTTGTTTTTGACAGACTTCGCAATGATTGTTTACAAATGTATATAAACTCTAAGTATTAATTAAACTATCCCCAGCAGAGTCGCCACTGTGGGCTCCCCACCCCGGCGCTTGGCCAAAGAAGAGTCGCCACCCAGATTTTTGAGATGAATGATCCGAGAAACCGAGAGCTTGATTTAAAAAGAAAAGCTTTTCGTCTAGCAAAAACGTTTAGATTTTGGGTTCGGGAGCCACGTTACGAACGGAGAAGGTTTTGTTGAAAAAGCACCCCGTTCGCCCGGTAAGACCGGTCTCTACTTAGCATTTTAAATGGGGGATTTAATATCATTTGAAAATTTTAACTTTGATTAAAACATTTTCGGGAAAGGGACATGGGATTTATTATAACAAATTGGCGTGCTTGTGGTGCAAACTGTACAGTATGAAATGGATGAGCCATGTATACAAAGTGAAATAACAGCATTATAGCAGTCTGCCAATATCATGTGAAACACCGCGCAACAGACCGGATGCATCGCACGGTGTAACTAAAACGCCGTGCGGTGCACCTGTCTATGCATTCCAGAATCAGTTCGCTTTTACATGATAAAGCAAACCATAGATCCACAAAATAGTTTTTTAGATTTTTCCGGATCTCTAAAAAAGAAAAATGATTTGCGAGATCATTTTGTTCATTTTATCATGTAACGTAATGTTAAAAGCCTTTTAAAATATTTTATCATGATTTGCGAGATCATTTTGTTCATTTTATCATGAAACTTTGATTCTGGAAAGTACCCGCACAGAAAAGTAATAAACAGACGAAACAAAGCAGCATAAGATGGAAAATGTACAAGAAATAAAATAAAGTGCGGTGTAATACACTATGCCGTGCAAAGTTGTAAAACGCCACACGATGTAGTGTATTTCAATGCAGAAACTGTTTTTTTGTGCTTTTTGAATATAAAGCTCGTTTAAGACCCAAACTCAGTATAGAAAGACCGAGAAAAGCCTCGATCGGCTCCCCTCAAAGCTAAACGTGGTTTAGCACAAGGAATATGTTTATAACTTTTGATCGAAGTTTGAATGTGCTTAAAGATGGAGGAATGGAGGTTTATTCGGATTGAAAACTTCTTTGATCGAAGCTTGAATGTGCTTGAAAATAGAGAGTGAAGGTTGATTTGGGTTGAGCTTTGAGAGACTTGTGAGCAAATGAGTGTAGAGAAAGAGAGAGGGAGAGAGATCAACTTGAGATTGATCTTGTAATAGCCCAACTTGTGGGTTGATGTAGAGAGAGAAAGATGTGTATAGTGATGAGTGTAAAAAATTGTAGAGAGAGAATCAAGAGGGGACCTTTTTTTTTTCTAAGAGCAGGGGTGTATTTATAGGCAAAAATATGCTTGGAGTGCACCAGCAGGCGAAAAATGTGAAAAACGTGCTCAAAACAATCTGCAAAGGAATCTGACAGACGTTCCTCCTGTCAGAGTTTTAAATTTCAAAATGTTGGGCGGCGTATTGAAATCCCGTGCGATGGAGTGATTTTTTTGAATTTTTCTAAAATGCCGCGCTGCGTTTCTGAAATGCCGCGTGACGCTTTGAAATGCCGCCCGGTATTGTGCGTCAGCACAATATACCAAATTTGGCAGGACGCCCTGGGCACTCCCGAACTTGGATTTGGGCGTTTTTTGAAGCGTTGGAAAGCTTGTCGAGTCCTCTTTCTAACCCAATTGGTTTCACTCAAATGTGTTTTATTCATCGAAATGTGTGCCCACTTTACCATCAGTGTGTCATGGAAAAAGTTGTTTTTGATCAAGCAAACACATTTTTCTCTTTGCAATTGAACCGGGGGCCACCCTACTTGTTTGAAAAGGAGTTTTCTTGAGGTTTAGAGAAGGAGTAGCAAAGGAGCAACAATCCAAGTCTTGAAGGTATATTTTTCCTTATTTCATCATCGGGAAACTTATAGATTATTCGGAGGCCCCGATTAGGGTGTCTACAGGCCTTCATCGAGCGATAGACGATCCCTAGACTTGCCTCTTTTAGTTTATAAAGTTCGTTTCTAGTCTTTTCCACTATCACTTCCACCGTTTAAAGCAAAACCAAGTTGGCTGTTTTAAACGCCGAAATCCACTATATAAAACCTACAATCTAAACTAGCTATATTTCGATTCTCTGTGGGTACGATCTTAGACTTTTCGGTTATTATACTATCGACGACCTAGCCCTACGCTTGGGGTGTCTCAACCTCATTTGAAGGCGAGGTTTGGAGACTAAGCACCGAGCCGTCCAAAAATGCATCGAACGGCTCGGGTGCGCCGAGCAGGTGCCACGTCGGCAATACCAGCACCCGCTCGGCACTGAAAAATTCCTCTAGCTCATCCCACCCTTTTTTCTGTTTTGCTTTTTTATGAAGATTTCATCTCACCTTCACCTCTCTTTTTTGCGTAATTGTTACAAAATAGATTTCGATAATCTCTTCAAACCCTAGGCAGATATGAAATTGCCTAAAATCCTAGGGTATTCTATAAAAGTGTCTAAATCATTGAAACCCTGTAGACACCCCAATCTGACTTCCCGATCCTTTTACTTCATGTTTTGGTTTCTTAATTCTCCGATGATAAATCAGGTCGAAAACAGTCCTGAGAAGATGAAATGGTTTGAGCTCGGTGTGCGTGGAACCCATCCTTAGCCCTGAAAACCTTGAATCCAAACCTCGACCTCAAGTTTGACCATCGCGCGACCCACTGGGTCTCTCACGCGATGATTTACTTGCCAGGTGGTGGTCAAAGTCAACGTTTTGACTGTTGACCGTCGCGGGGCCAGTTGAACACTCGCGCGATGGAGTCACACCCTCACGCGATGGTTAACCCCTGTCACTTCCACCTTTTTCCAACTGGATTTTGTGATGATCAGGGGTTTACAGACCTGTGTAACCCCGTTTCATCGACTGAACAGCGTTTTGCGAGGCCACCCTTGCACCACCTCTCCCCCACTCTCCAATCAACTTTTGCACCCTACTCTTCCACCAAGTAACTGCAGCAAGCCTTGTTGGCTGGTTGTATTACCTAGTTTAACCAACCAACAAAGCCCCCATTCTTCCTATAAGTACCCCCAAGGGTTCCTCTTCCAAAGGGTTACCAAAAATTGTCAAAAGAGAAGAAAGAGACACAAGCCTAAGCACTTCTTCTATTCAAATCACTCCCACATATCTATTTACGTGCATCATCTAAAGTCGTTTTGTTTTCGTAGACGATATACATAAATGGGGTTTAGCGGGGGGAAAATGTTTAATTGAGGTAGACTAGTGTGACTAGCCCGTGTCCATGAACTACGCCATGCTGTTGAAATTAAGGGGATGACTGTTGTGTAATTTAGTAAAAACCATGGACATTAACCGGGAAGTGTGAGGATGCACTACAGCCTTTGAATCAACTGAATCAAAGCGTGTCCAACAAACTTGTCCCCACACCATTCGTTTTATAATAGAGATTAGTTAACGAGGGGCTCAGAGGCTATTCATAACTTTGAAACCTACTCTCCGTGAGACTCGAACCTTGGTCACCATTGGGGAGAGAGGAGAACAAATCACTTATGCTAGCATGGTGTACCACCATCATCCAAAGTCTTTGATGATGTGAAACCATCCCGAAAATACGATTTTGCTATTTTTGTTTGTCTTTTCTAAAGTATTCTCATTTTGTTTATGTTTTTATAGTTTTACGTTTCCTCTCATTGAGATAACTGATTAGTATTCTGAAAAACAGATTAAAAAATTTATTAAACACCGAAAATACTCCCTATTTTTTAAGGACAATTAATTCAGTCCAAAGTAGAACCAACAAATATATTTGTGACTTTATTGTCATATCCTTCGTCAGTATATCCGGGGAAGATCCATTTGGCCATAACATAATTTAATTAACTTTATTTGCCCACTACAACAACTCTTGCGTTTTTGATTATTTAACTAAACACTACTTTTAAGAAAGTTAATTAAAAAATGCGGTGATGTAAACAGCCTCTTTTGTTGTGGGCTGATTAGGGGTAGTTCCATGATTAAAATTTGCGGGCCCAAATCAATTTTTTTTAAAATTTTTGTACTTTAAAGTTCCCATCTTCTTTTGCACCTAATCCAAAACCAATCAATTTCAAGAAAGAAAAAGTGGAATGGATATAACTTAGCTTACATAAAGCATTGCATTTGCCTTGTGTGATGGATTCCTCTAGCTAACCATTTTGGTCATTAATTGATACTCCAGTATTGTAAATCCCGGTTCGTGAATACACCACTCTTTCACTCTACACCCAAGTTAAAAATTGCGAAATTTTCAAGTTGTGCTCTTAACACTCAGCTATGGGGACCTACACCAACTTCAGCTAACACCTTCTCTTTGCCTCACAGTTTATCGTTTGTAAGACATCCTCCCTGTCTTGGGCCTAAAATTGGAGCCCCCTAGACAGCGGCCTAGTTTGCCTATCCCTAGGGTTTTGCCTGGCTACGCTCGCCACCATTTCGCATGATCAACTCAAAAACGCTTTACGTGTCAAGAATCCTAAATCAGTTGCGGTGGGGTCGCACCGTGGGAAGGGGAGATAGAGCGTGATGACAGACAAAGAAGGTTGTTATGGGGATGGGGAGAGAAGGTAGTGTTGGGAGTGGGAAGAGAGGGTGATTTCTTTGGAAGAGAAATGAATGAATGGAGGAGAGGGTTGTGACGGGGATGGGGAGAGGTAACTGCGTTGAGGGAGGAGAGGGTTGGTTAGGAGAGGGAAAATCGGTGCGTGATTGGAAGCTATTTGATTGCCCTAATCTCATTTAAACTTACACATTTTGATGCAAGGTACTATTAAGTACATGAAACTCACCAAGCTAGTTGTCACAGAGCTGTTTCTCGCCTAGAAATTTGCTCGTGATGGCATCAAATTTGCCAACAACTTGGTTTCAGCCAACTAGTGATTACTCACACACCCAATATGTTTGAACGTCTAGAACACACACAAGATCGAGTTACAATAACCGTTCCAACCTTTATTAAGCACCAACTTACAAAGGAAACACTCAAGAGTCTAGACAGAAAATCCCTCTGCCTTAAGCCACGAAAATGCCTTACCTAAATAGGCTTACTACAATCATAAAAACGTGGCCACTAAGTACATGAGATTATAGGGCAAACCCATGATCTTGCAGTTGACACTCCCAACTATCCTATGGCTATGCTGGCTTACCTAGAATCTGCCAGCACATAAGAAACTGCCGAAACTGCTTACTAGGATCGACACGTGTCCAAAACTTGCTGGAACTAACTGCTCGCTAGTAACCGCCCCTGCCTGCTTTGCCTTGGACACCTGTCCACTGCCCTAGCAACATGTGCAGATTAGCAACCGTCGGTAACCATTTTGCCTGATCCAACCTAAGACTGCCTGCCCAATTTCGTGATCCAACCTCAGCTCCCAGTACTTGGCCATTTTCTTGATTGCCTTGTCCCACAAGTCTGCTTCCCATTTAGCATTCATGCCTCGATATCATTGGGCCTTCACATGCATCACGACTGCCACTTGCCTAAGGGACCAGTGTCGACACCAACCGACACCATCGGATCACCTTGTAAAGACATGTTTGCCTCATGCATTTGATTCCACCAGTTGGCTAGGGTGCAAGGTGTCAACGCTAACTAGACTTAGCAAGCCTTGACCATCAAGGTGCTAACACTAGTGTTGTTGAGGCAATGGTCATGGATATTTAAGTAATTAATTAAAAAACTTCTTGTCTCTGTTAGGAAGAGATAACCGTCTTTTTTATATAGTAGCTCTTTTATCGTATCAATAATATCTCCTATCATTTTGACAAAAAAAATTCAAAAACTTGCCGGAGTCTAAATACACCCCACATTTCTCTTTGTAAATTTCTTTTCAAATTTTGTATTGAAAAATTCAAGTTTGACAAGTGACAATTGGCCGGATAACTTTGGGCCAAAATTAAAATGGAATTAACACGCCTTTTGAGGCGGGTTCTAGTTGAAATGGATTGACCTCGATCGAAATAAGACTAATTTTGAATATTTGCTTCACCAAAACGATTCAGAGGTGAAAAGAAAAGTGACTTAGGCTCCGTTTGTTTTGATATAAAATGGTTTTTAAGAAAATAAATTTTAAATGTTTATTTTTTGGTATTTGGTTGATACTTGAAAATATTTTTACAAATCAACAAAAATAGTGTAGAGAGATCTAGAGGGGCTTAAACAATGGAGAGATCTGAGAATATTGGAATTAAACATGGGTCAAGACTGACGATCGAGGAAACCGAGCAGTCAGAATTGTCGTAGATGGCCGCGGGTTCATTTCAGAAAATAACTTACGGAAGATTTAAGGATAAGTCATTTTCATCCAATTAATAAAAAATATTTTATATGTAAAATATTTTTCTTATTTTTCACACTATCAAACACTGAAAAATAAGTAAAACATTTTACATCCAAACAAACGAAACCTTAAAATGTCACCATTGGGATTGGCAAATTAGCCTTAGATCCCACATTGGAAAAAGTTCGTTGATTATATGACACTCAAGCTCAAATCTGCATTTGGGAGCAGTTGTCTATCCAAGAGTTGTAGGTGGAGAAGCCTAATGTCATGTGGGCACACAGCGCCTACTAGACCGAGCTGGTCTGGAATTGAGTCATTTAGCAAGTTCAATTTAGGTGTGTTCTATAAATTAAAATAAGTACTTATTTTTTGAATTAAAAGTTATGTATTCTAAGAGAATGGCCTATATCGTAAACGGGTGCGTATGCAAAGGGCTAGTTGGTTAATATGTTGTAAGGACATAGGCTTAATTGCCCTATAGCTTTTTCTTTGTTTTGTTCGTTAATTCTGAAATTTTTGCAAGTGCTCTAGATATTCTGATTTTATTTCACATCTAGCCTGTTTTTGTGAGTATCTCTACTGCTTGTTTCCATTCATGCATTAGTCTAAAACTGTACTTAACCATGAGGGATTGACCCAATTTTTGTCGCCTGCGACCTAGGGTATAAACCCTTTTAGGTCTTATGTTTTGATACCTCCTAGCTGCTATCAAAACTTGTTGGGACAATCCATACGAGGCCTCGCTCCAATCTTGATTGGGTCTCCAATAAGAGAATGTTGTGATCTCTAAAAAATTAGTCGAGAATCAATATGTGTCTAAACTGATCCGACAGTTATATTTATATGAAAGAGAAAACATTTCCTCTCACAGTACAAGCATAACTGTACAAGAGTGTCCTTACGTGCACAAGTATCTTTCTTTATTTATATGAAAGAGAAAATATTTTCCTCTCACAGCACAAGCATAACTGTACGAGAGTGCCCTTATGCGCACAAGTATCTTTCAATCTTCGGTGGAGTTGAAATTTGTCGGTGACGATGTTGGTCTATGATTGATTAGTTTGTCAATGATTTTTGGGATCGATGATGTTATTATTTGTCACCTTACTGTTGCTGATAGCTCTGTAGTCTGTAGCATTACAGGAAGTCGGAATTACCCCTCGTATATCAAAACAAGCCGGGCCAATCACAATTTACAAAGGGACAGTTTCGACATTTTAAAGCCCTTTAATAATTCGGTAGTATTGCGGGCGGGACTCGAGAAGCACCGTCTTTACTATACAGCACTTTTGAATGCGACAATTTTTGTTTAAGTGATTAAACAATTCACGTAATGAATCTGAGAGAGAGAGAGAGAGAGAGAGAGAGAGAGAAGAGAGAGATGCTTTTGATAAAGCTTTGAAGTACAAAAAAAGCAACTTAAAATACACCCCAAGACTTTAATTAACATAACAACCAATGATACATTAAACTTTACATAGTGCTAAACGCTGGTTTTGAACAAAGCTGGCATTTCGCAAACAAACCGATTTCACCAAAAAACATCGGATCCCATCACAATTCCTTAACTTCCTCTAGTTGCTAGCTTATAGTTTATACAGAGAGATAGGGAGAGACTAAGTTGATTGAGGTTTTAGAGATTCGGGTGGTGATTTTGAGTGATGCGATATGATTATATTCGCGAACGCTACGTGCCCGGACAAAAAGTACCACTAAAAAAAGGTAAGTGCGTACGTATCTAGATCCGATTTGTTTGGAACTATTTTTTTTTCCCGAGTACGTAACGTTTCTTAGTTATGTGATTCATCATGAAGCTAGGTTTCGTTCATTGAAAGACGTGATGGTATTATTGCATGGCCATGCGGAGGCCGATAACGGTTGGAGTTCTCGGACGAGCAAAACTTGTTGTACGGCCCACAGTCTTTGCCGGAGCATGGCCGATTCCGATAGGAACCTGTCGTTCTCTCTCCTCACGAGATGGCCTTGGTGCGTGACCATACGCAGCCGGTTCTCCAGTTCACGGTTCCCGATCCTAAGCCGGTTCACATGGTTCCTCAGGTTCTCGAGGTGTTTCTTTTTCCGCATCCGGGACCGCCTCGCCGATTCCCGGTTCGAAATCATCCGCCTGCGTTTTCGCTCGTCAAGGATCAACCCGGTCTGGTTCGTTTCGTCGGAACCAGGACTGTCGGAGCCGGAATTTGAAAAAAAAGGATTTGGGTTCGGGTTTTCGGAACCGGAATTGGACATAACCGGTTCAGGTGGCGTGTTATTAGGCGGAAATAACGGGTCTTGTTTTGAGAAGGAAAAAAGAGGTTCCGGACTCGAAATGTCCAGAATTGGGTCCGGTTCAGATTTTGGAAAACCATGAGTAAGATGTGAGTTTTCCGAACCGGAATTGGACATAACGGGTTTATCAGCTATTTTATTAGACAAAAAAGACGGTTCGTGTTCATGGAAGGGGAAAAAGGGCTCTTGGCAATCCCAAGGCGGGAAACCGCCCTCGAAAGCCGAAAACGGCGTTCCAAACATTCCGTCGGCCGACGGAAAGGCGGGAAAGGCAGACAACATGGCCGTAAAAACAGCTTATAATAGGGGAGGAAGGTGGGAGGTGGAAAGGGAAGGAACGAAGGGAGTGGGTTGGGTATTTATGGACAATGAGGGGGAGTGTTGGTGGGACCCCCTGATTAGGGCATTTTCGTCATTAAGGACATTGTTTTGGGGCAATTGGCTTTGGCGTTGGGGTGGATGTGGCACCATAATGGTTTTGGTGGGGTAGCCCTAGCTTTTTAAAAGAGAGTTGGGGGGCGACCTAAGATTGTGGGTCCCCGAGGAAGATTGAGGAGATTTAGCTTAGTCATGAAGAAACAAGGTTAAATGGGATCCACTAGAGACACGTGTCGCACCCTCATGGGTTGAGCGTGTGAGCGGCCAACACCTGGAAAGCTGCTTACGTGGAGCCACGTTCTACCGAAAATGAAAAGCTAAGAGGGACATTTTTCGCAGTCTATTTTTCCCAAATCAGCATTTATGCAATCAACCCTTGTGTTCTGCCTGGGTGGGGTATAAGAAAACAAATGAGTACTCGTCTTTTGTGAGATTGTATGCTCGAATTATGCAGAGACCAAATATTTTAAATGTTGAGTCATTAAAAATTTTGTTCGATCGTTAATTTCAGTGCTCATAAATTGATCCGGATGTCCATTTATCGAAAAGCATTAAAGCAATCTCTGTTTGGTTATGACAAAAACACACGGCAAGGCTTGATTCACAGGAAATACGCGATGGAATGACATAGTAGTATTGATGCCGCCACATTTAACCAATGACTTCGGAGGCTAAGGATTCCTATACTTCTGCACTAGCACTATAGAATTACTATAGTGCGCTTCGTAAGACAATACTAAAAAAAAAAAAAAAATTATTCCATGGTTAGGTCCCGTTTTGCTAAGAAAAATAAGTATTTATGTGGAGAATGATGATTCCGTTTAAAATATTTGATTAATAATTATTTTTACATTTAAAATACTTTGCAAAATTTGTATAACTACTTGGTCATATCGGAGAATGGTATCTAAAAGACCTCCATTGACAGGCACTACGACTCCGTAATGTATTTGGTGCACTACAGAGACCTCATGTCTAGTTTGAATACTAGCACTGTCCCAAAATATTTGTTCGGTCGGCAAAACGAGGACTCAAAAATAATGCATTTTTTTAAAGAAAAAATTCAAATTTTTTTCATAAATTAAAAAAACTCATCAATATTTAGTGAATTGTTGAAAAAAATTTAAAATCTTCTTGCAAAAATTATATTATTATTACGTCATCATTTTGAGGACCAGACAAACATTATTGGACGGAGGGAGTACCAATTAAGGTCTTGGAGTCGTACATACACAGCGGAAAATGATATTCAGACTCCACTTTGTATTCAATACACTCTCAAGTTTGTCTTATAGTGTATGTGTTGTGTGTAATTTGAACTTTGAAGCACCGGGGAAAAAATTTTGAAGTGCATTTATAAGAATGCGGAGGGCATGCAAAAATTATTAACCATAACAAAATGAGGAACTTTTTTTTGAAATTTATGGAGTCATGGACAACATTACTAACTTTGTGATTTGATGGTTGGGATTGAGCTTGAATTTTGAGCATTCAGAACAACTTTAGTAACTGATAATTCGTTAACTTAATTTTATTTGGATAGATATTGCAATTGCGCGATGTGTAGAACGACAAAATATGTCTTCCTAGAGATTTAGACAAACTACTGAAATATACTATTAGGTAATTGTATTAATGTTCTTACGCACGCCTCAACTTGGACTTTCATACGAATTTTATGATCAATTTGTACAAACGTTGTTCTATAATTAGGGCAATTAGTTCTAAAGTTGTGTAATTACAGTTAAGGTGCAATGAGATTATGGATCCAACTTCTACAGAGAGAGTTTAATAATCTTGATAATAAATTGTCCATTAGGTCGGGATACCGTAAATGTTTTGTGAAAAAATATATAAAACATTGTTTTTAACGTTTCCTTTTTCGCTTAACAAAACTCAATCGGGAGAAGTAATAGATTAAAAGACAAGTTAAATTTAAGAAAATAAATTTCATTCAAACCCAACTATGGAAAATGAATTATTGCTCTCATATTCCAACTTAATCAAGATATGTGGTTTTTTCATCCTTCGCAATTATAGTTTTTTTCTACTTGAGGATCATCGTACGGAGAAAAAGACACTTGAACTCCATAAAGAATCCGTAGTTTCATTGGATATATATGACTACCTAGAAAAAGATACATGACTCATCAACAACTAAAAAAAAGAAAGAGGATTTACTAAATATATTCTTTTTTTGGGGAGGGCAATAGGCATGGGCGGAACCAGAATTTGGTTGCAGTGGGGTAAATATCTACCACATAATTTTTTGAGATCTTCAGGACAAAAATATTATCTTTTGGGGCAAAATTATGAAATACTCCTCAAAACTATACCTATTCTAGGGGTATTTTGAAACTAAGCGGGGTCGCGTGACCCCACTTGCCATAGTGTAGTTCCGCCACTTGCAATAGGGTAACTTTACTTACCAACTCACCTAGACAATTGTTGACTAAGGAGAGGTAGAGTAAACTCTTTATACACACACATACAAGCCTAAGCTCTCGATGTGAGAGCCAGCCCAACTGACGCAGGCCCAAGAGCCTCGTCTTCTTTGAGATTGTGTAAAAACTCATATTTGCATATAGGGAATGTATCGTAATTATACTAAACTTCGGGGTGCCCTGGCAGCCTAGCTAACGTACGAAATTACCGACCTCTATCCACCATGCATTGAGCCTGCCAGGTAGCTTAAGTGCTTTTAAGATGAGATACGTGCTATAGGCTCAACAATGCAAAAGGGATAGATAATGTGTAAGGAGTCATGTCCAATGAAATATTTAATTGTGGTTATATCGCAACATTACTGTTTTAACAAGTGTACGAATTTTGGTAGACAACATTGTCGGTAGTAGAACAAGAATAAATCAGTTTCTCTTCATCACGAGTGATTCCTTAACGATAGGCTCTCGACGTAAAATATTTTACTTTTTTTGGGTATTTGGTTGTGTAAAAAAATGAGAAAAATATTTTACATAAAAAATATTTTTCATTAATTGGATAAAAATGACTTACCCTTAAATCTTCCGTAAATTATTTTCCGAAATGAATCTGCTGACTTCTATTGCAATTCTCACTGCTCAATTTCCACAATCTGTCAGTCCTGACCCACGTTCAATTCCAATATTTTCAAATCTCTCTACCGTTTAAGCTCCCCCTCTCTCTACACTATTTCGTTGATTTCTGAAAATATTTTCAAGTGCCAACCAAACACTGGAAAATAAAAATTTGAAACTTGTTTTCTGAAAATATATTTTACATAAAAATATTTTAGTACGTTGTAAAACATTTTAAGATCGAAACAAACGGAGCTTCAAATTTTTTCGGTGAAAGTACTTCATTCGAAAGCTCAAACAAGTACTAGAAAAAAACCAAGTCCAGAAAGGGACCTTCCAGCCAAAAGTCCTTCCGGCCGGCCTCAGAGAACAAATGTCCATGCCTCAATCAAAACCAGTAACAAAATAGGCTGGAACCAAAAGTTCTTGCCTGGCCTCAACCAACCCCATAGAGGAGGGAAAAAAAAACTAGAGTAGAGAAACAGTTATAAAGTCTCCTAGAGACTGTGAGGAACACACCAAATTCTGCGAAGTTCTTGATTTTCCTGACCAATCGACTAGACTCGATATTATTCTAGGTTAAGATAGCGTCTCTGATAGCATTGTTAATTTTGGCACCAAGAGCATAGGAACCCAAAACCAGCGCGTAGCTGCTGATAGAGAAAGTTTAAGAAGAGATTTACTAAAGCCCCTCCCATTTAGAGTGTGCAGTAAACCAAACAATTTCTTCCTCCTTTTTACGAGACTCGTTGCTGCCATTTTCTGCAAAAAAAAAGACATGCTGCATCATTCACAAAAACCCACACCAACAGCTTATATATCATTAACTCTGATAGCATTCCTGCATGCTGTTTTCAAAGAAATTGTTTTACCATGAGGAGAAGGGGTCCATGCACACTCCACACCACATAATCTTCGCCGGACAAATTTGGTCGGGAATATATCCACAGGAGGGTGAAGCTTTTATCTCCTCAATAATCCTATATATTCCTTTCCCTGGACATTTCCAATGTGAATGATAGATCGAGGAGACTTCAGCTTCTAAATTAAGATTTACTCAAGATTTCTTGTATAACGGACACAACGGTACTTTTTATATAACTTGTAAAATTTAATTACGTCCTTTAACGACCACACGAACAAAACGTATTTGGAACTGCCACTGCTGTCTGCTACTGTTACACTGTTTTAATCAAACAGTTCGAAAATTCTGCTGACATGATCAACATATCTCATAGAAAAATAAACCATCGTTTACGGTAGTAGAAATTTGGAACAAACAGCAAGAAGAGTTATGATTGGATCGCTACACGTCAAGGATGGAGTACAACGTTTGAACCACCATCATTTAAATAAGCCATTGATGGCTCCGTCTGTTGGTGGCAGTTTTGTGGAGGTAAAGCTCCATTATGCAAAATTTATAGGAAGTTTCATTATTTTGTCTTTTTATAGTTTAATTTTAAAACGTACGCCTCAAATCTCTCCATCCAACCATTATATAAACAAATCTTGTGTGTATCATATATTTTTGTCAGTATATCAGTACACCACTATCTCGCCGACCATATAGCAGGTAGGACTAATTTTTTTTTTTTTTTTGGGTGAGTGGGAATATTTATAATTAATTTTGTTACATTTGAGAATCACCGATTCGGGATTTAATTTTTTTTTTAACAGTGGGATTTAAAGTTGGAAAAAGCTAAAAACAGCTTATTGGACTGTTATTGAGGCCCCATTCCGCTATATAAAAAGAAAGGGTAGTTTATGTTTTTAAATAATTTCTTATTTTTTGAATAAAAAGTGGTATGTTATAAGAAAATGATATGTCTTGTAAAACAAAAAATAAATACTTAAAAAATAAGAACCTTAGCGGAATGGGGCATGGATAATGTGTGGAAATGTAAAAAATGTATGAAAATATAAAACGTGTATGTATCAGAGTGTATGTTTATTAATCGTTTTGTTTAATTTATCGATAGTCCAATGAGTTGTCGATAAAGAGAACCCAAAAGTTTTTCGAGAAAGAAAAATGGAGAGATTTCATAAAAAAAAATAAAAAATTAAGGCCCCGTGGCACTAAGGTTCTTCTTTTTTTTCACCTTACGAGACAGACCATTCTCTAACAATAAATCACTTTTAATTTAAAAAAATAAATAAATATTTTAATTAGTGAAACACACCTGATGATCTCACCAAATAAAGAACAGAAGAGATGCATTTATTCCAACTCGACTGGGAGTTGGGAGTTCAAATACCTACCTCCCTTTATAAAGTCGATCTCTTGGATGTTTATTTTAAAATTCTGAAAAAACAAAGAGTGAGAGAGACGATGGAGTAGATCAGAAGAGGCTGCAAATTCTTTGCTGGTGGCCTGGGGAACTAGAAGGAATCTTCATAGAGAAGAAACTTCTGAAGCGAAAAATAGAAAAAGTGAGAACTTGGATTTCTTTTTCTTTTGGGTCCTGAACTCTGAATTGTACGTTGGACGACAAATGGTTACCGTAAGGCCGACACTAGAAACTTAAAAAATAATTGAAAATAAAATGAAGTTTATCGATGGTCATGAGTTGAAGGAGGCTCTCATTCTTTTTCTTCTTTTTAGTATTTTCATTTTTCGATATGTCTGTAGTGAATAGGGATACATACATACATATATGTATATGTATTTTTAAGTAACGTACAGTATTTTGGGTCAATTTGCGCGCACATCAGACCAATTCTTACCTCCCTCACCCACAGTCGTATGCTAAAAGATTGATGTAAAAGATACCAGACATGTAGCAGGTTAGTATATAGTAGTACTTCTCTACAAGCAGAATGCAAGAATATTCTTTGCCCAATACTTCTACCTTGATAAAGATGGGAGCCAATTAAATTCTGCTCAATGTACAAATACTTGAGTTGAGAGAGAGAGAGAGAGAGAGAGAGAGAGAGAGAGAGAGAGAGAGATTTGGGCGACCGATGGCATTGTTTATGGTTTCCTGAAATTAAAAACTTTGGAGTAGGCCTTATGTGAAAGATACCCCTCTTTTCTATTACTACGTACACAGCTATGGCTTCTTCTTCTTTTTTATCCACGCTATGGCTTCTCTGGTATCCTACTAAACTCTTTGGAGTAGGCTCTGCGTGAAAGATACCCTCAAGTACTGCAGTTCTGCATGGACAATCTTTTTTGGGAAGTCTATTTCTGTGTGTGTCGGTTTTCCTTACCCAAAAGTTGTCACAAATTTTGATACAAAATTAATCAAAGTCCACACAAATGATGGAACCGTTTAATCTTTTTAAAATATGTTGCTAAGAGTTCACGTAAAAAATCAGCTCATTCGAAATTTTTTTTGGATAGGCAACTCATTCGAATACTAGTAAGGGCTTTATCGGTTCAATGAGTTTTATCCAGTAAAATATTGATATGAATCAACTGAATGAACCGATCAAACACTTACTGATATTCGAATGAGTTGATTTTTGTACGAAAACTCTTGAAAATACGTTTTAAACAAATTAAACGGCTCTGATCAATTGCGTGAGACTCCAAAATGGGTCCCTCACAAGACTTGGTACTTTTCTCTGAAGACTAAATATGTTTTGATCTCTGATGAGTGACTATAGGTTTTGATCAATCTAATTAAGTTATAGAAAGGATACCCTCTCCGTCTAGTCCTTCTAGTTGAAGATCACCAAACAGGGACCGTGGCGTGCCCATGTTGCGCAACTGCACCTTGCAGTTGGTTTACAACGCTGCTAATCACACATACATTTGCGTATAGATTGTGCAAAAATTTTGTTATGTGGTCCATTACATATCTCATACAAACAATTCGAGTCATTCATTAAATGTAAAATAGATGATCGGATTGAGCATCTATTAGTATTGGATTTAGCAAATTTTTCGCGGAAAACCCCTTGAAAAAATGTTTACATTTAATAAACGATCCAGATCATTTGAAGGGAACCCGTGGTGGACCCTACAACAAATCTATGCTCAATTTGTCTGTGTGAACACACTTACTAGTTGGTTTATCACTACAAGAAAAAGTATAAAAAATGGTGACAAAATCTAATTTTTACTTTTGTCACCAAAAGTTACTGGCTTTGTTTGGTTGAGAGTTTAGTTTAGTTTAGTTTTGGTAGTGAGTGGAGAGAGAAATAGGGTAATGATTAGAAATAGGGGTAATGATTGGAGAGAGATAGAGAGAGATGAGAAAGTAATAATTGAAAAAATAGGGTAATGATTGGAAAAAAAAATAGGATAATGATTGAAAAACAAAACAAAATCAAATCAAAATACACAAACGAACATAGCCACTATAAGTGATTTTCATCACCAAAAATGACTTTCGGAGATAACCTATAAGTGACAAAATTCGTCACCTATAACATATTTTCGTTACACTACAGTAACTTTAGTTGAGTTTTTCGTCAACAATTATACTTTTTCTTGTAGACTTGTAGTGTTGTGAAAGATAGAAAGCGATAAATCTGTCCACACAGACAATCTGTGCACAGATTTTATTATGTGGCCCACCACGGGTCCCACACAAACGATCCGAGCCGTTCATTAAATATAAAACATTTTTTCAACGGTCCCCGTAAAAAATCATCTCAATCCAATACCTATAGGTGTTTGATCTAATCATCTAACTTTTCATTACCCAAAAATCTGAATAAAAATTTAGATGATTGGATCGAGCACCTATAGATATTAAATTGAGCTGATTTTTTACGGAAGCCCTTGAAAAATTATTTTACATTTAACGAATGACTCGGATCATTTGTGTGAGACCCATGATGGGCCCCACAATAGAATCTGGGCACATATGTATGTGTAATTAGCAAGGTTCGATAGAAAGTGATATAACATGCAAATTAACGTACGTGTAATTTCTTGTACCGATGTGTACAGCAAAGGCAGGGGGGCTCACATGGCTGGCTGATCTAGCTGCAACCACGTAATATCCACCATGCACATGACCACATTGCATGTATCCATCAATTCAGGGCTAGCTAGCTTTATCAATTCCACATTCACTTTTACTTTTTCAAAGTTGAACCTCAAAATAGTAATATATAGTGCTAGCTGGACCATCGATCCTATATATATATATATATATATACACACAGACTGATCAAGTCCCTTTCCAAAATCTGCTATGGTGTCGGCACATGTGTCCCAGTTGCCAGAGGTGACGACGCGGCGCGATATGGTCCGGAAACCACATTCCTCACAGGAAAAATTTTAAAATGGCATCTGAACTTTCACTATTATGTCACCGAAATACCTGAACTTCACTTTATTTCAATTAAACACGTGGACTTTCAAAGTCTCCAAATTGAGACACTTGTCGTTAGTCTCCATCCATTTCTCTCACAAATCGGTTGATGTGGCTCATTTCTGGCATTAAAGGACCCCACTAGAGATGTTAGAAAGTGAACTCAATGCACACAATCACAATCCATGCAAACCCTACTTCACTTTTGGATTGTGATTATATGCATTGAGTTCACTTTCTAACATCTCTAGTGGGCCAATTAACGCAAGAAATGAGCCACATTAGCCGATTTGTGAAGAAAATGGATGGAGGCTAACGGCAGGTGCTTCAATTTGGGGATTTTGAAAGTCAAGGTGTTTAATTGAAATAAAGTGAAATTTAGGTGTTTCGGTGACATTGTAGTGAATGTTTAGGTGCCATTTTGAAATTTCGCTTTCCTCACAAGGAAAATGTGTATCCCTGCAAGGCTAGAACTGCTTTAATTTTGGCAGCCTCTTCCTTTTTGACTTTCGTTCACTCGATTCAGTTTAGGTCTCTTTCTAATTTGGGGTTGTTCGGTTAAATAAGTCAAATAATTTTATTTTTTTTGTTTTTATTCAAATTTTTTTGCATTTGTTAGTTTTTCATCAACTTTTTCTGAATTATTATTTCGTCATGACAAAAGAAATCTAAAAGGTATAAAATTATGATCGAAATTCTTCAAAAAATTTAGGTTTCGATTGTAATTTTTTACACTTTTTAGATTCATCTTGTCAAGAAGAATTAATAATCTACAAAAAGTTGACGAAAAACTAACAAATGCAAAATAAATTTGAATAAGGATAAAAAATAAACCATTTAGCTTATTTAGCCAAACAACATAAAGGATATTATTATCTCTTCTTCTATGAGAACTACTTTTTATGGCATTGAAGACGAAAAATGATGAATCATAACCGAAACAACCTAAAGGATATTATTATCTCTTCTTCTATGAGAACTACTTTTTATGGCATTGAAGAGAAAAATGATGAATCATAACCGATCCATTCGTGCTGTTGATCAATAATGCCATATAAATTGGTGAAAATGATACCACAAGGACCAGATTGATAAATATATTACTAAAACGTACGTGCATATAAATTACCGACATGATATTAGTGCTCTTTTTAATTTGTTCTCATGCAATCTTGGGTTAATTAGTGGCAGTGCCGGTTTTGAACATACGCCGAGGATGCGACTGTAAGTATTGGGCTCCCAATTTTTGCCTATTTTTAGGAGCCCCTATATATATAAGGAATTGATTTTCGCGCTCCACGTTTTTGTTTTTATACACACACACACACAAAAATCAAGCCTTTCCTGGTGTTTTTTTTTTTTTTTTTGACGATTTCTCGCGGGTAACTTTAAAATGCATTCTGAACACATTGAGCGGCTCAGATCATCGAAATTCGATTGGGAAAGGGGAGGTGCAGACAGGTGTGGACGAGAAGAGGTGTGGACTTAAACCGGACTGTGTGTGTGTGTGTGTGTGTATATATATATAATTAGTAGAAAAATGATGTTAGGCCCCAATTTTAATACAAGTTCAATACAGAAGACCCAAAAAGTAATGGTAAAAGATGTAATTTTTAAAGTTTGTGGTTTAGATTTTGTAATAGTAAAATATATAGTATTTTTGTCAAAGTTACTATTTTTGCCGCGAAAAAAGCTAGAAGAGTGATATTTGAGTTATACATTCCGAATTAATGGAATGATTATGTAGCTTTTCGTTATTACGCTTTTGAACACTTGATCGAGGTTTTTATTTTCTGTTGGTTCTTGTTCATCTCCGGTTATGGAGATTTTCGTTCCCTATGTGGAACTTTGTCTACCCTCTTTGGGTATTTTTCACTATACTTGGTGAGATCCTACCTAATTCACATGGATAACCCGAAAGATGAGGATCATTTTTCCTCATGGAAGATTCCGGATTTGGGTGTTTGGAGCCCTTTTGGGCAGTTATTAATGATCAAAAAAATAAATAACTAAATAGTTCTGCCTATTATGGTAAGCGATAAATTTTTGCGTGCCAGTAGGGTATTGTCCATGTGATACCCCATCCGCAATCCGGATTGTCCAATCGTGTTTTGGTCTGGATTTGAGAGAGAGAAAAAGTGGAGAGAGAGGTGGGGTGGGGGGAGGGAGAGGGATTAAATATGAACCGTCCAAAACACTTTTGGGCGGTCTGAATCGCTGACGAATTCCTTCAGATGGTACTTGCTCGGCACCCAAGAACTTGTCCTGGTAAACAAATGCAAGTTGTCCTTCGATCGGCTGCATAATTTATAGAAACAAAAGGTTGATTTGTATAGCATAGTAACTTCGGTATGGGCCGTCAGGCTTACTTATACTAGTGGGGCCATCTTGTTAAATAAATGGGAAAATGACGGCCCGTATTTTGATAATTAATACCTTTTAAAGGCATGCTAAGAACAATTGTTAGTGAACAAAATATTCTTAGTGGATATTAATTATCAAAACATGTCCTTGACCGTCCTTAGTGGGTATTAATAACGTCCTTTGGGCCTTAGAAAAAAGTCACCGAACTACTACCAATTAAGTGATGGGGATTGGGCCCATATGGTCATTTTGTTCTCTCTCTAGCAGCCGTCGTCGACAATGCTGGAAGATACTATAAAATGGGTTTGTTCCTGAAGATGTTCGTTTCGGTGAATTGACAAAAACTGTTGTGTTAAGATTTTTCAATTCGTTAATCCTAATCTACTTTATCTAGTTGGGGAAAGGAATGAATGATTATGGAAATCGAACCCTGCCCATAAAAAAATTCTCTACCAATTGTGGTAGCATCCTGTAACTGAAAAAAGTGTAGGAATCGAAACTTCCTGCAACAATTGATGATATCATTTCCGTCATTCAAATCAAGAAGACAACTTTGAATCACTTACCAAAGGGAAAAAAACTGGCAATGCTAATATTAAAGCTCGCAATTTCTGCAAATCATCTCGGAAAAGCCACCAAAAGAAATGGAAAATGATCTACCCAAAAAAAATATAAGTTCAAGAATTCTGGGTACAATGCTCCATCCAAAATCACGCTTTTACTTTTTTGTACTGCTTTATTTCTTTAACTATGCCATCAGAAAGTGCATCAACATCATTGTTCTTCCCGTAAAACTTCACAAATTCCATGTTAGGGTCCATCAAGTACCTGCAGAATTTAACAATAAATATCAGCAGAACCTAGGAATTTCTATAATATCATTCAAGTTGAGCAAGCCCATGTCTCGTACGAAAAATTTGGGATAACGGATAAAAGTTAAAAGAAAGCAATTCTAAGATTTGCAAAATATCAGTTAAAGTAGCTAAGAAATGTTATCATTTTCCGAGCACTAATTGGCGAGGAAATGTTTTCATTTTTCAAGCACTGTGAAGCCAACATCAGACAACTGTCTAACAAATTCCAGCAAAGATATCCATGTCTCATACGAAAAATTTGGGATAGCGGATAAAAGTTAAAAGAAAACAATTCTAAGATTTGTAAAATATCAGTTAAACTAGAGAAGAAATGTTATCATTTTCAGAGCAGTAATTGGCGAGGAAATGTTTTCATTTTTCGATCACTGTGAAGCCAACATCAGACAACTGTCTAACAAATTCCAGTAAAGATATCCACATGCACGATATACATACATGACTATTGAGTGGTCGACAAGGTAGTCTGAGCCTTCCTCTTCTGTCTTCATATAGTAGACTCGATATGCACGAGCAACTTTCTTTATCTCCTCCGGGTTACCCGTTAGCCCAATCAAATTTGGGTGAAATTCTGCGACATTCAAATTCAAATGGATAATTTGAATGACATTTAAAAGCCTCATATGCAACTACTAGTAGTAGCACATCTCCAGTATGCAATTCCGATCTTATGAAAATCACCTTTGACATATTCATGAACTTGCTCAACAGTGTCTCTTTCAGGATCAACTGAGATAAATACTGGTACTACCTCAATCCCAGCACTTTTCTCTGCACCATAAAATGTAAAAAGCAAGAAAGTCACAATCCTAAAGGTTAAAACTTAAAAGCACCAAGATAACTGCATATTCTCAAGTGAAGGATGATGCAATAACAGGCAGCAGTAGGGAGAGTCAAGCCCTCTAAATTTAGGCAAGGAATGCATCAAAATAAAATTTGCACGCCTGGTAAAAACATTTGGCAAGAATTCTGCCAATAGTCAAACTAAATGTATATCTTTTTTCTCAATGCCGAAGCATTATTTTTATTCCTTCTTTGGGTCCCATGGCCCCTAAATTTGTAGGAATACAAGTGTTCACGGCCAAAATACTCAGTAAACACATGTTATGATTTTCCAAGTAGTTCATGTCCACCAATAAACTATTTTATTGCTTTTCCACCACAAGAGATTGTTTAAATTTTCAGATTCTTATGAAATGAAATGAAACTTTGCAAAAAACACGTGATGAATTTCAGTAATGAAAGATTTCCAATAAATTAGAGGTGTTTGATGTGCAGGTTAGGAGATTGGCGTTAAAAATACCGTGAAAGATGTTAAATATCCAGTCTAATTAGAATAGACACATCATGCTCAAACATATGGCATCAACATTTCCATTTCTGATCTCATATTCATTAAGCCCCAAATAACATGAAACAATTAGCAACTTACTTATTTTATCAACTGCAGCAGCAAGCTTTTGTAGCTCATCAGGGCAGATATCAGGGCAATGAGTGAAGCCAAAATACATCACCGTCCATTTTCCCAGAAAATCTCCATCTGTAACTGCCTTACCATTATGGTTGACAAGACTGAATGGACCACCAATGGCTGCCTTACCCACAGATGGTCCCTGTTTTACTGCAATTGAAGCATTGTTTATATCTGTAGCAAGAAAATTCCAATCAGTACAAGTTCAAAATGTGAAAAACAATAAACTATTATGATTAATCACCCACTAAGTGTAGACCGAACGCATACGTTAATCACTCTCCGTAAAATGTAGACCAACTTATAAAATGTAGGACATAAATAAGTCCAAATAGGTTATAAATCCAAATAAAATAAGTGACAATAAAAGCAAGAAGCAAAAACATGAAGAATACAGAATTATTGATCCCTGTCAACAAACATCAATCCTTGGTCCTTGGATTCCTACTTACGCCACATAAATCAAACGAAAACGTATCCACAACTCCAACTGGGTATTGATTACTAAGGAACCATCAAGACAATATTCTTGAAAGAGTCCCACCACAACTTGTTTCTACTCAACAGCATGATTCACTAGTATCCTACTCACCGTAGGGATCTACCTTCAATATGCCGTCTCTTTTCATTGTCATAGTAAAAGATCACACCAGCTCCAGTAGCAACCAGCAAAAGAAAGCTCAACCATGAGACAGGCTGCAAAGGGAAAATTGATCCATTTGTCTTCAGCTATGAGTAATCATTAATGTATCGTTGGGATTAGGAATCACAGTATGTGAGGCATGAAGCAGATACACGAATGATTCAGGAAATAAAAGGAATTCCAAGCAGTTCTGGATATAGCCTGTGTAAGGGCAAAATATTTAAGAGCAAAATATTTATGATTGTCAATGGCATGCGTCAAAACACATTTGTCCATGTAATTGAGTTTATTTTATTATTGAGTTGTAATTTTCCGTGGAGGAAATATCAAGCAATTAGATCGAGTCGTCTATCGGTCTCCCAACAATCATGCTCGTGACTCAGCTTTCCTAATCAAGACTAGAATCATGGAGAAAAGGAAAGTGGGAATTGAATAAGGAAACATTAATATATGAAAGAGAGTTTTGCTCGTGCAAAATCTCATGCCTTCGGTTTTGCTCGTGCAAACCGGCGATACAGCAACTTATTGTCTTACTTATAAATATCAACCCTTGAGGTTAAGAAAGGGAGAAGCATCGAAATAAAAGTGGAGAGCTCATATTTCTCATCTCCCAACACTTTTGGCGGCTAGGGTTTGTACACCTCGAAAGACTAGTGGAAGTTTATCAATTCCCATGCTCTAAAGAATCATCTTCGAGGGGTTTTCTACTTCAACAACAATCAATCTCTGAAGAAAAGCTCTAGGAGGATTCCTAGGCAAGTTCAAGTCCTTTGGTGGATTCCGGAAGGCAAAAGGAAGGCTCGTGGATTCGAGGCAGCAGCGGTCAAGCATTCAGAGAGGTGTGCGAGGATTCGGCAAGAGCGTCTAGGTTTAGGTTTGTGGAGTTCAAACTTATCGTATGAGTTCTTGTAACCTCGTGTTTAGTAGTGCTTGATTTCTTCCCGTGGTTTTTACCCTTTCAGGGGTTTTCCACGTATATCTTGGCATTTGTTATTTGTTTGCTTTCCGTTTGTGAGATTGATTTTGTTTATCGCATAGTGAATCGTTGATTGAGATTAAAACATAGCAAATCTTTAAACCTAGAGGATCTAGGATTTTTCAATTGGTATCAGAGCGGGTTGCTCGTAATATTAGGGTTTATTCCTAGAGCGTATCCTAATTTTATTTATTTGCTATTATGGAAACCCCTAATAACTCTGCTGTTGCGAAACCTCCTCTTTTAGATGGGTCTAATTATGCATATTGGAAAGCTAGGATGAAGGCTTATTTGAAATCTCAGAACAATCGTGTCTGGCTCTCAGTTGTTAATGGCTATACTGAGCCTACCACAACTGTGGAAGGGAAAATTGTCCGTAAGCCTGATGAGTCTTGGGATAACACTGATCACTTGAAAGCGACTCATAATGCATGTGCCCTTAATGCTATTTTTGGTTGTGTGTCTATATCTGAGTTTCAACGTATTTCAACTTGTGAAATAGCTAAGGATGCTTGGGATATTTTATCCATCACTCATGAGGGGAATAGTCAAGTGAGACAACAAAAACTTCAAAGTATTATCACTGATTTTGAGATGATACGGATGAGTGACAATGAGACCTTTGGTGATTTTTATGCAAGGTTGAGTGAAATTGTGAACTCAAGCTTTAACTTAGGTGAGCCTATTTCTCAGGAGAAAATAGTTAAGAAAATCATGCGTTCTTTACCTAAGAGGTTTATTACTAAAGTTGAAGTCCTTGAATGTTTGCCTAATTTTGATTCCATGAAGGTTGAGGAAATTGTAGGTCATTTCTTAACTTTTGAGACCAAATTGTCGCAATATGGATCTCAAAAAGAGAAGAACAAAAACGAAGAAAAATCTTTGGCTTTTTCTAGTTTTACGGTCTCGGATAGTGATGACGATGAATTGGACCAAGAGGAAATGGCTCTATTTGTTAAAAAATTTGGAAAGTTTTTTAAAAAGAATAAAACTTTTGGTCCTAGTTTGAAAGATAGGAATGATGGTGACAAAGGGTCTTCCAAGGGTAAAGAGAGAAAATCATTGGGTCCCCAATGTTACGAGTGCATGGGGTTTGGTCATATTGCCCAAAATTGTGCTAACAAACAGAAAAATAAATCCTATAATGTCAGGACTTGGGATGATAGTGACTCTGATGAAGAAGAAAATCGTGGGGGAAATAGTAAAGTCATGGCTTTAGGAGCTTCTGTGCATCCCCATGTGAGTGGGTTTAAATTAGAAAATGAGAGCGTGAATGGTGATGATTTGATCAATAGTGAGAGTGAGGAGGAAGAGAGTTTAGAGAAAGCTTTCAATGAACTTTACATAGAAAGTCTGAGGTTGACTAAGACCAACATTAAGCTATCTAGTGAAGTGAAGAATAGTGATGAGTCCTTTGTAAAACTCAAGCAAGAGCTTTTGGAAGCCCAAGCTCGGGTGAGTCAAGTTGAAAATAATAGGGATTCTATGGTTAATGAACTTGTGGAGATTAAAAGCATGAATGTTAAACTTAGTATTGATTTGCATGCTTCTTTTGAATCTAACAAATTACTTGAGTTAAATGTAGCTAATTTGCAAGCTAAGCTTGACAAGGCCAATGCTACTTTTAAAAGAATGAATGCAGGTTCAAAGAAATTAGAAGACATTCTTGGTGCTCAAAGACAAACAAGTGACAAGTCAGGCCTTGGCTTTCATGGAGCTTCATCATCTAAACTACTTGAAGGTAAAGTAAGTGAAGCAAAGTCTAAAGAGGTAAATCCTAAACCTAATAACATTAATCTTGCTAAGAAGCCTCTTCATATTAGAAAAGCTAAAGTTTCAAAATTTGTTCCTACATGTCACTATTGTTGTGCAAAAGGTCACACTAGACCTAATTGTTTCCAACTACATGGTTACTTTCCTCGTGCTAGTATCACTACTAATGGTGTCAACACTAGGAGTATGACACCTAAACCTATGCCTAGCAAAACAAGTAGTGCAGCACAAATTAAGACCAGACTTATTTGGGTGAGGAAGTCAGACTTGAAACATCAAGTGAATATATCTACCAACCATTTAGATGACACTGGATCATCTGGAGGAGTAGACCTTGCCTTTTAAAGGCTTGCTCTTAATTAAATGCATCCAAAGTCTAGGTTGATTTTCTTGTCTATCTTATACCTAGAGCTATTTTTTTTGGGTTGTGCTTAGTTTCTTATCGCGCTTAGTTTATATTGGTGTTTTTTTTTTTTTTAATTGTTTTCTCGACTGTCGTTTTTTTTTTGGGAAAGCCAAAGAGATTTTATTTTTGTTATATGTTTAAAAAAAAAAAAAAAACATTCGCATATTCAAAAAAAAAAAAAAAAATTATTCAACGGGCAAAAAAAATTTCTTCGCACTGAGCATGCTGCACTTCTTGATGTCTTTGCTATATCTCATACTAGTGCATCTCATGGTTTGTACCTGTCATGCATGCCTTCTCAAGAGCTACTTTCATGAAAGTTTCATCGAAAAATCATGTGTATGGCAGTCATTGCATGTGTTTGTACACGCCCATTGATAGCCTTGAGAAGTTGATCCTTATCTCTTTGGGTGAGTATTTGTCCTTGTGGTGGACACCCTATATCATTCACCTTGGGTATTGACCTTTGACTTGCATACCCCATGTAAGGTCAGTTGGCTTGGTTTGATGGTTATTTTTTTTATAAAAAAAAATATCTATATAAAAAATTAAGAGACCTGAGGAAAGGGCTACCTCTATGTGCACGTGTAAGCTACCATTGACTTGCACCTCATGTATTCTCTTTTTGCGTCATGGATTTAAGCTACGGCCTTAGATGTGTGAAAGCCGCCCATGACGGTGCAAAAATATTGTGTGATTATTTGGTATAAGGTTGGCATCTCTTGAGGGGGAGAATATCATGTTATATACTCCCTTAACCCCGTTTTTGATATGATCATACTTCATGCGGGTTAGAGTTGGTCTGCCGCCTTTGTGGAGAATGATATAAGTTGGTCCCTTCTTGGTTGATATGACTTCATAGGGATGAGTTGATTCTATTGTTAAGGCTATCATTGCACACACTCACTGTGACACTTGCATGATTTCATACCCATGGTCGTTCTTTGAAATTTTCTTAAGGTAGCTCTTTTGAAAGCAATTATTACTTGGGGTACCATGCGATGTTTCTTTTGTGTGTGCTATATCTTGGTGATTGAGTGCTTCATGGTATATTCTTTTGTCTCTTTGAGATCCCTTTCTATGGGAGCATATCTTTGTGTGGTGAGTGGGAGTATCTTGGTTTAATACAATATTTTTATTACAATATGCGCTTAATTGATTGCAATGCGTGTCCTAGCATATGTTGTTCATTTATCCCTGCTCTTCCTTTGTCAATACATGACAAAAAGGGGGAGTAGGATGCTGTGGGATCTAACTCTGTGCTTGTTGAGAACATTGCAGGATGATCATTGTGATTGTTGGGATTAGGTGTTAGATTTTTTATTTGATGTGTTTTGTCATGCATTGCCAAAGGGGGAGATTGTAAGGGCAAAATATTTAAGAGCAAAATATTTATGATTGTCAATGGCATGCGTCAAAACACATTTGTCCATGTAATTGAGTTTATTTTATTATTGAGTTGTAATTTTCCGTGGAGAAAATATCAAGCAATTAGATCGAGTCGTCTATCGGTCTCCCAACAATCATGCTCGTGACTCAGCTTTCCTAATCAAGACTAGAATCATGGAGAAAAGGAAAGTGGGAATTGAATAAGGAAACATTAATATATGAAAGAGAGTTTTGCTCGTGCAAAATCTCATGCCTTCGGTTTTGCTCGTGCAAACCGGCGATACAGCAACTTATTGTCTTACTTATAAATATCAACCCTTGAGGTTAAGAAAGGGAGAAGCATCGAAATAAAAGTGGAGAGCTCATATTTCTCATCTCCCAACACTTTTGGCGGCTAGGGTTTGTACACCTCGAAGACTAGTGGAAGTTTATCAATTCCCATGCTCTAAAGAATCATCTTCGAGGGGTTTTCTACTTCAACAACAATCAATCTCTGAAGAAAAGCTCTAGGAGGATTCCTAGGCAAGTTCAAGTCCTTTGGTGGATTCCGGAAGGCAAAAGGAAGGCTCGTGGATTCGAGGCAGCAGCGGTCAAGCATTCAGAGAGGTGTGCGAGGATTCGGCAAGAGCGTCTAGGTTTAGGTTTGTGGAGTTCAAACTTATCATATGAGTTCTTGTAACCTCGTGTTTAGTAGTGCTTGATTTCTTCCCGTGGTTTTTACCCTTTCAGGGGTTTTCCACGTATATCTTGGCATTTGTTATTTGTTTGCTTTCCGTTTGTGAGATTGATTTTGTTTATCGCATAGTGAATCGTTGATTGAGATTAAAACATAGCAAATCTTTAAACCTAGAGGATCTAGGATTTTTCAGCCTGCACAGCTCTTGCTTAATGTCTGGATGTGGTAGGGCCCATTACATCACTTCAATTCAACTATAGGGGAGACCAGGAACAACACTACCAAGACAACATTGAACATAACTAGTATTTTTTCTATTCACTGAATAAATGAAATAGTGAGATGGAGGTTTTTGATGTCCCCATAAGACGAACAACTAATATCTTCAATCCATTTAGATTGCCAGGGATTGCATTCGATAAAAAGTCCACTGCAAGGAAATTCAGAATGCTTTTACCAAATTAAGTTCGTCAACATTTTGGTACTTCAGAAATGATATTTTTTTCATTCAGATATTTGATTAGCACTGAGGAAGGAAAGATCGACATAGTGAATTGTTGAAACAGAAAAATGAATATCATCAGATTCATCACTTACATTTTAGAATGTGTAGTCTACAAAAAATTTAAGAAAAAAGCAAATTCGTCAAAGTTACACACACACAAAAAAAAAAAAAAAAAAAGCAAGTGCATAGTGTCCCAGAATCAATGTTCAACTCAGGGGTACTGCAAGACGAAGGGTGATTATGCGCCTAGTATACAAAGAAGTGAACAAACACCACGTCCATGTGTACAGACATTTGAAAAATCATATGATGCCTTGTTGCAGTCTGTCACAGAGTTGAAAGAATTATCACTCGATATGATGATTTACTATAAATATCATCGTTTCAAAAAATGAGCACTCAGCTAGTCACAGACATAAAAGAAAAAAGAAGCTTGTGTTCTAGAGCCGACCCTCTCAAAATTATCAATGCTGAGTACATAAACTTTGAGGCAATACTGAATAGTTCAACGTTTCATTCTGATTGCTCTTTCTTTTTTCTTTTTGTTTGAGTAGGGGCCAGGGGAGTTCCGGTAGAGATTAAATTACAAGGACTGCAAAATATAGCAAATAATAAGTAAGAAAAACATGCTCAGCAAATGTAGAATCATATACAAATGCATGATTCTGACATTGGGGAGTCGAATTGCCATGAGGTGACCGATTATCGCATTCCAATTGACTTGGGGAGATCTAATTTCAAATTCTTCGTTAAAAATAGCGTTGGCAAACCCATATAACTCGAAGGAAAATACAAAGAATACTGCTATTATAATAGGGTTTTGAAAAAATACGGTGAGGTGGCCACCGCTGCCAGCCCCCATCAATCCATCTCTGTCTCGAACAACCACGGATCCGAAAGCCAAACCAATTGCTACCATAGACTACTAAAACCGTTCATTCATTCGCAATAAAAGCAAACCATACAATTGTTTGTTATGAAGGAGTAATAAATATGCATAAGCGATGAATAGAAAAATACCCCGCCACGAACGGACTTCCCCTGCTCAGAAGTGTTTTGTGATTGATCGGACTTGTCCCCTTTACCGGAATTACCTTCCGAAAATCCACCTGTAGATGAACTCGCTTGACTGGCGGAAGCAGTAGCAGTAGTACTGGTACTGCTACAGAGAAATCTACGGTATATAGCATCCAGATGAATCTCCGATTGAGGGAGAGGTGGGCGGAGTAGATACGGAGGAGGAAATCCATGGAAGGGACGAAAAGGGGGATTGGTTGATCTCAACTGGGAGAGGGTGATTTTGGAAGCGAGGGAACGATAGATGCAGCCGAGGGTTGGGTTTCTTGATAACGCAGTGGTCGCCATGGAAATGTGCTTCTTTGTTGTGGGGTCTCTCGAGATCTTTATTGTGAGTCTGGGACACAAATCGCAAGCAGAGGTAGAGGTTTTACCTAAAACCCTAGACCAGCTCCAACCCTTTCTCAATCAAACTCAAATTACACTTGGGCAAGAGTCTCGGGGTGATTGATTTCTACGCTCCCTTTTTATTATGGGATTAAATTTTAAACATTTATTTTCTACGAATCAATTATATTGATCACTGTTTTGACGACTTACCGCAATATAATTGATTTAGAGAAAACAAATGTTTACACCGCCGGTATAAAGAATTTATTCTCTTTACCACATACACTACTTTTTTTATCCTTATTCATATGAATTTACTTTTTCACCCTTGCAAAAGTTCATTTTTTCACACATTAAGAGCAATAGAGTTAATGCACATCAAATAAAGACAAAAAAAAAAAAATGTAAATGATAAAATGGAAAGTGTAGAAATCAATTCCCAAAATCTTGATATGGGATATGATAGTCCAATGGAAATATTGGAGTGTGAGTGTATATATTCGCACAAAGTTTATTATAAAAATTTGAATTTCACTTATTAATTTGAGTAAAAGTTTAGAATTCTGGAAAATGATTTTTGTACTCTGCATTTCATAAATGCACTCTACTTCGAATCATGGAGTATGCAATAAGAACAGAAAAAGGCAATTTTTGAATTGTAATTATAAAAAAATAGAGTGCAAAAATTATTTCCTAATTCAATTTAATTTTGTATATATTTGAATCAAGGAATTCAGTGTAATTGACCATTGTGGGTTCAACTGCTCATACCTTAATCCACCACTCTTCTACACTCCTCTTTTGCGGATCCATTCAAAACTCATATTTATCATAGAGTTTTTGATTTTTAATATAAGACATATGCACATTAAAAATTATTCTAGCTTAAAACAGTAAAAGTTTATGAATCACTTTGTGACCCTTTTTTTAGGCTACGACAATACTCACATGCCTAGTTGTATATGAAAGAAATTAAGAAATGAAAATGCAAAATAATCTATTTTCTACTAAATCAAATAAGATTATAAGAAACTATTACACTAATAATATTCATAATAGTCTAAAATTAGATCTAATTTTCGAGAATATTTTAAAATCGCAAGGGGCCCGGCGCCCCGTCCAACCCCAAGACAGCTCGTTCACTACATGCATTCCAAATATCATAAATACCGAGGTTCCCCCCCCCCCCCCCCCCCCCCCCCCAAGATAGCTCGTTCACTACATGCATTCCAAATATCATAAAATACCGAGGTTTCCCCCCCCCCCCCCCCCCAAGATAGCTCGTTCACTACATGCATTCCAAATATCATAAAATACCGAGGTCCCCCCCCCCCAACAAAACAAGACGTAGTACCTTTTATTTTCTGCCATTCTAAGTCTAAAGAAGCAACCTACAGTGAAGTGAATCTCAGATGAAGTATACTCCGTGTGCTTTTAATGCTCCAAAAATTGCGGAGTTTTAAGGAGGTTTAGTGGTTCCTTCGGCAAATAAGTGGCCAGGTTTGAGGCGGGGTTCTAGCGACATCTCACATCTCCGGTGACCAAGGTTTTATTTTCTTGTTTATATTTTCAATTGGTTCTTGTTCATCTCCAGTTATGGAGATTTTCGCTCCCTATGTGAAACTTTGTCGACCCTCTCTCGGGGATCCAGAGGTGCTACGCACGCAGACCGTCAATCTCTTTAATTAACGGTTAAGATATTTTTTTCAATTTTGACCGTTAAAAATTTATTTTTAATCTGGACCATTGATTGATGAGATCGATGGTTGTGAGCTACTCTACACAGGAATGTACTACAACTCTTCCGGATCCCTCTCTGTGTATTTTTTTTTTCATTTTACCCGAAAGTTAAGGATCATTTTTCCTAATGGAAGGTCCTGGATATTGTAGCCCTTTGGGTAGTTTTTAATGATTAAATAGATACTCCAAAATAAATAGTTCTGACCATTATGGTAAACATTTGCAAATTGTCTTTTGACTCAGTGCAATTTTGTTTACTCTTCTTGGATGGTGAACGTTACCCTCCCTCTTATTTATTGAAATGATGTAAGTCTCACCCTTGCAATACATGTTTTGATAAGCATGATATCACTTTGTGGTGAGATTCACACTATTTCAACCAATAAAAAAAATGGTAATACTCACTCTCGTTTAAAGAGGATAAACAAAATTAAATTCCGTTGCGCTGCATAATTTAGAAATTAACAAAAGGTTGATTTGGACCTTAGAACAAAGTGATGGGGATTGGGCCCGTATTTTCATATTTTGTTGTCTATCTAGAAGCTAGCCTTCGCCACCAATGCTGGAAGAGAAAAATGGTTCCTATTCCTAAAGATGTTCATTTTGGTGAATTGACAAAACTGTTGCAAGATGGGACGATAAAAAAATAGAGGAAAGTCCACTTTCACCCCATGTGGTTATCGTCATGTGCGGATACCCCCCTTGTGGTTTAAAACTGACCATATAACCTACCTGTGGTTTTGAAAATGTGCGGATAGACCCCCTGCCGTCATGTTTTCCATCCATATTAACGGAGGTGTATCTCACACATCTCTAGAATGTAATCTGAGTCGTTCATAATGTATTAAATAAAGAATAGAGTATCTTTGTAAAAAATCATCTCGATCAGGCATCAATAACTCAGTGATCTAGTTTTTAGTAAATTCAAATTTGAAATTTTAATTTCATGACAAAATCGATTTGACCATGAGCTTTTCATTTTTTGATTGACTTGAATTTTGGCATAGACGTAGTACTCGTCAAAATTTACAATATCAACGGTTTGGATTCAATTTTTGGTATACAGGATGGTGTTGTTAGATTTAAAAAAGAAGAAGAATCAAGGGACATGATGGGGGTATAACGGTCTTTTAATGTTGTGTCCGTTAATATGGATGGAAAACATGACGGCAGGGGGTCTATCCGCACATTTTCAAAACCACAGGTAGGTTATGTGGTCAGTTTTAAACCACAAGGGGGGTATCCGCACATGGCGATAACCACAGGGGGTGAAAGTGGACTTTCCTCAAAAAAATATTACGGTATTGAACAAGCCA
This sequence comes from Rhododendron simsii, assembly GCA_014282245.1. Lineage (NCBI taxonomy): Eukaryota > Viridiplantae > Streptophyta > Magnoliopsida > Ericales > Ericaceae > Rhododendron > Rhododendron simsii. Next base: position 10,286,286 of record CM024960.1, read on the forward strand.
AAAGGCTTTTGATTTTATCACGAGACTATTACGTAACCATTACGATAAGATTGACAAACACGCATGTACGCCAATTACAATCACTTCTTACATATTTCATTAGCATCCACAATTAATCACGTATGCATCGCCTTAATTTGATCTTTTACCAAATCAACTCTTAGTAAGACCATCTACCTCCTTCATGACCACCCTATCCTCTCGAATCAGTGACCAAAACTCGAGATTGTCGGAATCATCTTTGGTGCCAATGTACGAGCAGTTGCACAACTCGAGAGACGAGAAAAATGTGGCCTTGACTCCATTAAGGAGCTTTGTAGCCACACTATGGCCCTTTTTGGAACAGGGTACGCAGCGCACGGTATGGGTTGTGCCTGGTGGTTTTTGGACCCTAGACTCAGCTGCGAAACTCTTCTCTCCACAATAGCCAGGGTTGATGCAATTCATGCACTTGCTACTTTTTCTCATTTATTGAATAGAGAATTTCTAGACCAACATAACATGGATTATAGCACGACCATATACTGCAACCAAGGATAACTTACAGAGCAGGGTCACTTGAAGGATTCAAATGCACTAATCTACCCCCACACATACTTGGATTGATCAAATGGTTTTGTACCTATTCTTTGCCAACCAACTGGGGCTAGCTCTGTCAGTCAAGTTCGCATCTCATCAAGGCCGGCGCATGGGGTAAGCTGGGGAAGCAGCCGCTTCCGGCTCTAGAATTTTGGTCCAAAATTAAGACCCCATTGTAATGTAATTTACATATTAATATTAGAATGTTTCTAAATAAAAACACAATCGTATTTTATTTTCTTCAAAAAAATCTTGCAATAATATCTTCTTACATTTATATTGTCATAATGGTATCCTTTAAGTTTTTTTTTTTTTTTTGGGTACTTTTATCATTTTTTTATAAAAAAATTATGAATATTAAAGGGGCTCAATATAGGGAATTCGCTTCGAGCCTCCAAAATATATGAGCCAGCCCTGCATCTCATTAAGAGATCAGGAATCGAATCTCCACCAACATGTTGGTACTCTTCTCTTCTTCTTTTTTTGAACGGCATCGGTATTCTTCTCTTAGAGGGGCTTTTCATTTCTTTCTTTGTGTCTACCATATTATGGGTTTATTTCTTGTATCGGTTGAGTTGTTAGGTTTGATTGTCTTGTGGACTTTCACAATTGATACAGTGTCCCGGATATTTTCTTCTTCATAAATGGTGTAAATGATATCTTTTATTGATTGAAAAAAAAAACCATATTCTTTGCCTAAAGACTACATAAAGAATCCCTAAAATGGGAAATGAGAATATATAATCATTGGAATCATTTGCGGTGAGATTGATATTTGATACGGAGTACTTTCTTTTATGTTTTCCCTCTTCTACACTTTCATAATAGACACACACGTAAGAAATTATCTGAGGGAAAGAAAGATGCATATTGTGATAAACTCGAGAAACTTTCTTGGTAAAAGAAAAACTACATAAATTTTATATCTAATTCAATAACTTAAGTTATTAGTCGGTGATGTTCCAAAAATTATATTAAATGATCACTTATTTCATATTCAAGTAATATCGGATTGTATTCATTTGCATCCCCCTCATGTGTAGTCAGGGACGGGTTTAGGATTTTAATACAGTAGTGATAAAAAAAATATCATAATTTCTTTTTTACATAAAGTATAAATATTTATTTCGGCTAGAAATTATTGGGTTTGATTTACTATAATGTTTTGTAGAGCTATATATAGTATCTACTTACTCACAAATTTAAGTGGGTTTTAACTTATTTTTTCTGCGTGCGATAGATTCCTTGTTGACAATATTTAGGAAATATCAAATTATATGAAACATAAATACAAATTTTAGTGCATTTTTTTGAACCAGAAGGTTTGCTTAAACCCCTTCAATACAATAGAGCCGTCCTTTTGTGTTCCATACCTAAACAAGGTGAAATCGTATTCCTTTAACATAAGCATCCACATATGGGCAAACTTACTTTGACGATGCATTAACAAAAAACGGTCTTACTAACCTCCGCTCGCTAGGCTGAGAATAATATGTCAATAATTTCAAGCAAGTTTAGATATTAATACATATCTTATGGATATTAATACATTTTCATAAATATTAATACACATTTTTCGGAAATCAATACTCCCTCCGTCCCTTTTTTATAGTCCGGTATTCCATTTTAGGCTGTCCTTTAATAAGTGTCCATTTTGTAAAGTTAGTAGGTAAAAGTTGGTGCATTGTCTATTTTGTCCCTAAAAGTAGATTCCATTTTAAAAAGTTAGTGAGTAAAAGTGTAATGATGATGGGTAAATAAGGAAAGTGGAGGAAAAAGTTAATGTGAAAGGTATAATGATGATGTCTTTTTAATAAGTTGAAATTACGAAGCAGGATATTTAAAAAGGGACGGAGGGAGTACATCTTTTACCTATTATCCTACACCCATTTGGAATTCCAAAACCTAATTTGATGATATATATGTGCGAGCGAAGTTCATTTTGTTTCAATTTTGTTGTGAGTGTCATCTCGAATAAAATTTGTTGGATGCTCATATCCGGTTAGCACTCTGCCCGATACGTCCAATCCAATTATTCGAAGTGGATAATTTTTCATGGTAGCCGATCCCCATAAATTCTTTTAATTTTTTTTTTGTGAATGCTCTGTTTTCTCATGTCACGATTTCCTGTTTCATCACTACAAATATCCTCGTCATGGAATGGATTGCCTAATTAGCCCTGTTGTGCTGCTATTTATCTTCGAAAATGCCGAACCAAATGCACTGGGACGTAATTCGTGCAACTGTTAGCACCCAATTGAACATGTGAAATTCCCTTCAAACGTACCGTTGTTACAACACTTACAAAGGGATTTGATAGAGCCACAACCATCTAAACTTAGACGCGAGATTCACGTTTTTCTCTTTCGAAATCAAGAACGGTATCCTCTTGATTCTTAAAATTGTGAGCTCAAATTTTTCAACCAGAATCTCACTCAAAACTTTCTTGATTGACCTTCGATGTTTCCCCGTCGGAGCCTGTTGATTAATGTGGTTGGTGGCGGACGATGACAAAGAAGTATAAAGGCAAACTATAATTATATATAAACCCCACAAAACAGTTGACGAAATTCGAACCCAAAGGATCCTTTTGGCCGTTATTGTCTATTCCACTTTGTATTAAAGAGGGAATGAGACTACGAAAAGGGGAGACTTTATTTCCGTCTGAATTCGCCCTTGTTTTCACACTTTAAAAAACTAGCCCTATGTTTCTCTCAAAGGTATGCTTGTTTGGGGCTCACTTCGGGATCTCACACAAATAATCTGAGCCGGTGAATAATTCTAAAATAATTTTTCGAGTGTCCTTGTAAAAAATCAACTTAGTTGGATATTTTTGTGTGTAAGACTAAATTTTAATTTACATGTAAGACTAAATTTTAATTTAATTTAGTTATTGTGTGGTGGCCTGCATATTTTATGACACATATTGATTATGAATTTAATAGGATTTTCCATATCTTTATTTTATTCTATAGGTCAAATAGAAAAATTGTTTCCTAGGATGCCGAGTCTCTACCGTGCCTTTTTCTCGTTGCCATTTGCAGCGCCCCAAAATCACACCAACCTCACATGCTTTTACCTTTTGATCATCTCTCTCGCATGTACGATTGTTTGGAACTCATTTCGGAATTTCATACAAATGATTCAAGCCGTTGAATTATTCTAAAATAATTTTTTTAAGTGACCTTGTAAAAAATCAACTCAGTTAAATATTTATAAATAATTCATATAATCTTTGAATTTTTCATTCAAATTTTAGGATCCTCAATGAATACTAAAGAAATGTTAGACAATTGTGTGCTCGGTATTCTAGTAATCTGAACTGTTGATATTGTAAAAATTGTTGAGAAAATTATTCAATAAAAAAATTATATTAATTGGATATCGTGAAGTATCAAAAAGCAAAGATTATTTAAAAAAATATGAATTGTTTCGATGCCTATTGATGTCCGGTCAAGATAAATTTTGTAATTAAGGCTCCATTTAACAATCTTTACAACATCAACGGTTCAGATCATAAGTATACCGAGCACACAATTGTTTAACATTTCTGTAGTATTCATTCAGTATTCAAGATCCTACACACAATTGTCTAACATTTCTGTAGTATTCATTCAGTATTCAAGATCCTAAAATCTGAATGAAAAATTCAAAAATTTGGATGAAAAATTCAAAAACTTGGATGATTTATTTATAAATATTTAACTGAGTTGATTTGTTACAATGTCACTTAAAAAATCATTTCAGAATTATTCAACGGCTTTGATCATTTGTATGAAACCTTGAAACGAGTCTCAAACAATCATACAGGCGAGAGAGATGAGCAAAAGGTAAAAGCATGTGAGCTTGGTGTGGTTATGGCAATGAGAAAAAGGCACGGCACCCCTATTTAGGAAACTTCTCTATTTGACCTATAAAGTAAAATAAAAATTTGGAGAATCCTATTAAATTCATAATCAATGTGTCATAAAATATGTGGGTCACTACAATGATTAAATTAAAATTCAGTCTTGCATGTATTTTAGGGACGTGATTGTTTTTTGATAATTTGGGGACCCGGAGAAGTGGGGACAAGGCTGGATTAGTTTTCAAAAAAATTTTGAGAAAGTTTTTGAAAAGGGGAAAAAAGAGGATCCAAGTGCAACATTAGAATTCTAAATTTTCACTTTTGCATAGAGGTCCTCTTCCTTCAGAACAGAAAAACTATGTTAGGATCGTCACACACATGCACACGATTTACGAGTATAAAACAGTAAGGAATTAACACAGACATATACGTGGTTCCCCAATACCAGGTTTGTCCCGGGAGCGGCTGCTGTTCATTTATTATTACAGTATGAAATAGGGTTTACAACATAAAGTATTTATGCCGACTCTATTCTAATCCTAATCTGGTATTTGATCTGTATCCAAAAAATACTCATGTACGTACCATACTGGGGGGGCTCCACTCGTTCCGGCATCTGGCCTTCTTTCTAGAATTTCTTGATATCTCTTCATACTTAACATATGAACCACAGATTTAACAAACTAAAATGGAAATGCTTTGTTTTTGGTCCTTTCTCGGTATTAAAACAAATCCGAAAATGAGGCAAATGAAGATATGAGCACAGAAACCCTATTTGAGGTATGCAATAATTCTTTTTGAGTTTGAATCTTAATAGTTGCAAGAATGCTTTTTTCACACCTACAAATAACAACACTTAGATATTCTACACTCACATGCAGTTTAAGTCTTCTCTCTTGACCTCTCTGTTTTTTTTTTTTACTTTAACTCAAAACAATTCCAAACTTGCAAAATGACTACTACTAATGATCAATTGTTTAGGTCCATGGATCCCAACCTATGGGAAGTCATAGTACCTATCTAAAGACCGTTACCTCCTATTTTTTAGACCCACTTTTGAAACAATGTTTCCAAAGCTTTACGTGGCCATGTTCACCTTGCTTTTGATGGTTCACATTCTTGTTGACTTGTTCGAAAAAGAGGGAAGAACGGTACTTGCCTCTTGTGGAGCCACAATAATGTTTATTAGGACTGCTTTTATATTGTTCATCATTGAAATGACTTTTTATATGTCTATTTCTATCCACGAGGGTTTTAGAATTATTCACTACCTTTAGATTAATATAACTTTTGGGGTTGCTGAATTAACCCATCACACCATGTCACCCTAATTTACACGTTTAGGGCTGCTCTTACAAGAGAGCCAATATCACATTCCTGTGTCACTCTTCTTCAAGCAGCAATGCAATTTACTCTATTTTTACTCATCTTTAAAATTTCTTTCTTTACAGAGGCTACTCATTGAAAGTTTCGTGTGGTCGTCCTGAGATAAAAGTGGTAATGCATGCATCGGCGAGAAATAAGCTTCAAGATACTATTGTTGAGTATCATGAAGTCAACAGAAAAACTCCCTCTCTGTCGGAGCATCGTACAACCCTCTACAGTCATTCCAGTGCTGAGATGGATGTGTATTTGATGGCGATGAAAACTACATTCATTGATCATTTCAGAACATTACTATCAAGAAACCTGACCAAAATCGTGGATATATGATGCTTTAGAGACTTCAATAATCTTTCTGTCACTTTCTGTTCTTGTTTGAGAGCAGTTGTTTATCTTAAGTAGAGTCTTTTCGTAACTTTTTCTTCCCAAGTAGATCTAGTGGAGGGGTTTGAGAGGAGTTCTTTACTTTCTTGGGAAGAAAAAGAAAGAAAAAGTTACGAAAGGACCCTACTTAAAATAAACAACTCATTCCAAATAAGAACAAAAAGTGACAGAAAAGGATTGAAGTCTCTAAAGCATCAGGCATTATATATCTACGGTCTCGGTCGGATTTCTTGACAGTAACACTCTGAAATGATCAATGAAGGTAGTATTCATCACCGTCAAATACCTATCCATCTCAGCACCGTAACGACTGGAGAGGATTCTACGATGCTCCGACAGAAGGAAAGCTTTCCTGTAGGCTTCATGATCCTCAACAATAGTATCTTGAAGCCTCTTTTCCGCCAATGCATGCATTACAACTTCTATCTCAAGACAACCACACGAAACTTTCAATGAGTAGCCTCTGTAAATCTAGAACAAAAATTTAAAGATGAGAAAAAATAGAGTAAACCACATTGCTGCTTGAAGAAGAGTGACACAGGAATGTGATATTAGCTCTCTTGTAAGAGTAGCCCTAAACGTATAGGTTAGGGTGACAATGTGCAAGGTGTGATGGGTTAATTGAGCAACCCAAAAAGTTATATTAATCCAAGGATAGTGAATAGTTCTAAAACCCCTGTGGATAGGAATAGACACATAAAAAGCCGTTTCAATGATGAACAACAAAACAACAATCTCAATAACCACTGTTGTGGCTCCACAAGAGGCAAGCACTGGGCTTCCCTCTTTTTCGAACAAGTCAACGAGAATGGGGACCATCGAAAGCAAGGTGAAGATAACCACGTAGAGTTTTTTAAATATTGTTTCAAAAATGGGTCTAAAAAATAGGAAGTAACGGTCCTTAGCTAGGAACTATGACTTCTCATGGTTGGGATCCATGGACCTAAATAATTGATCATTACCAGTAGTCATTTTGCTCGAAAGTTAGAAACTATTTTGAGTTAAAGTAAAATAAAAAAAAACAAAGATGTCAAGAGTAAAGACTTAAGCTGCATGTGAGTATAGAATATCCTAAGTGCTGTTAGTTATAGGTTCGAAAAAAGTGTTCTTGCAACTATTTAGATTCGAACTAAAAAAAAAAACTATTGCATACCTCAAATAAGGCTTCTGTGCTCAAATCTTCATCTGCCTCATTTTCAAATTTGCTTTAATGCCGAGAAAGTACCAAAAACAAAAGCATTTCCATTGTAGTCTTTTTGTTCTGAAGGGAAAGGACCTGCATGCAAAAGTGAAAATTCAGAATTCTAAAAGTTTGTATTGAGAGAGAGAGAGAGAGAGAGAGAGAGAGAGAGAGAGAGAGAGCATTTCCATTTCCATCTGCTTTAATTCTGATTTGCTGAAACACCAAATGGAAATTTTGGTTGAGGGTTGAACGTTAATTCTGTATTGAGAGAGAGAGGAGTAAAGCCAATTATTTACGTACACGGTAGAGGGGAGTACATATTGGAGACTAGAGCTGCAGAGAGAAAAAAAAATTTCCCATCTGCTTCAATTCTGATTTACTAAAACGCCAGCTGAAAATTTTTGTTGAGGTTTGAATGGCTAATTTTGTAGTGAGAGAGAGAGAGAGGGATAGAGAGCAGTAAAGACAGACTGGGGGGGTGGAGAAGCAATCCAGATTGGTCATAGAGGAGCTTGAGATTGAGTTCATTATCGCTAATGATTTTGTCACTCATTTTTTTAATTTTAATTTTGATGAATTTACTAAAATATTTTTACACTTTATGTATAATGCTCCAAAAATTTGAAGACATTAAAAAAATATTGAAAAATGATTTTCAATAAAAAATTTCTTTTCCTAGACTTTAAATTTTCCAAAGACAATTTTTTCAAGAGAAATCCATAAATTTACTACGTTATTATTCCAAAAGCCCGTGTCGCCATATTATAACCACATCGAATGTTAAGTTTTAGAATTTATCAAAATATTACAATTCTCAATAAACCAGAAAGCTCTCAAAATAAGGTCGATTTAAATTAGTCAAAGCAACTAAATGACGGCATTTAGAGTCCACAATCTCTTCATTGTTCGTCATCAAATTATTCTTTGCCTACGGCCCTTCTGTTTCGACTTCAATGACCGGCGATCGAGTTACCAGGACAATATAGTACTGTGAGCGATGAAACTCAGTAGCCAAAACTCACTTGAACCAATAACTTACAAGCAGCAAGAAAATAAAATTGAAATGCTTTGACATAACATAAAAAGAGAACAATCAATTATTTCATTATTATTCTTCAACCTATGTGAATTCTCGGATCTTATCCACAAGTCCGTTCCTACCCTTAACCTTTGGCACAAGACTCCCCTTTTCCAAATTCGGATGAAAAATATCTAAGCTATGTACTCGGGTATCCCATCCGCGACTATAAGTTTGGATAAAAACTTCACCAACAACGAACAAGTGCCGTCTAACCCGGGTTGTGACGCAAGCACAGTGCCACCCTTATGTCTCATCCCAACATCCGAGAGTCTATCACCACCATGCCGCACCCAGGGTTTCGAAAATCAACAATTCACAAATCCACCAATCAATCTCTAATCGAAACATCACTGCGGGTTCTAAGCCCAAAATCCAAATCTCAACCTCTCCCTTTATTATCTTTTCCATTAATCCTATATTCACGTCTAATAAGTTAATCTGCACATCGTAACCAACCCCGGGAACCTATTTGTCCAATCTATTATTACAACAACATATCACGCAGTCCACATTTTCACAATACAAGCTAACTTGCTAATAATGTTTAATCGAGCGATAAAATTTATTTAGAAAAATTTCTTTTATATCCTTTCGATTTTGACCAATTTGAATTTTTGGTCTTTCACCTTTCAATTTTGGTATAAAAATACTTCGACTTTCTAATTTTTTTCAATGTCATCTACGTCTATTCTATATCATTTCAGAGTGTTGATGGTATTAGTAAAATTCATATTTGCGACAAATCTAGGATTGGACCAGAACTTATTAACTTTGGGGCTAAAAATATCATTTCTTCGTATGATAGGGTGGATTTACAAACTAACTATAAACCAGGGACTAAACTGTAATTCTTCTAAACTCATTTTCAAATCTAAGAGGCTGCACAAAATGGAACTACGAAACAGAGGTACGGCCGGACTCGACCGGCAATGTCGGGTTCGAAAATTAACACACCGAAACACTAAAATCGTTACGGTACGTTATATAAATTTGTAGGGAGGTGAGTTCCGAACTACCTCGAGTCCGGCGAATCGGTTTTCGGAGTGGTTCGGAAAGAGACGACGGCGGGTCGGAGCGACGGCGGAGCTCGGCTGGAGGACGTGGTGATGGTGATCTCCGATGGTGGTGGTTATGGAGGAGGAGATCCGGTGATGGTGGTTTCACGGCTGGGGCTGGAGAATGGAGGAGTGGTGGTGGTACCCGGCTGGTGGTGGAGGTGGAGAGGGGGCGAGAGGAGGATGTCCGGTTGGGAGGTGGTGATGGGAGATGGAGGAGGAGGTGGTGGCCGGCTGCCTCTCTCTCTCTCTCTCTCTCTCTCTCTCTCTGCCGAAAGGTTGCTGGGAACAAAATGAAAAGGGGTGGAAGGATATAAAAATGGATTTTGGAAGGAAATGGAGGATATCAAGGGATTCTGTCCTCTCCCTCTCTGCCGAAGAACAAAGGCCTTGTTCGTTTAGCATACTTATTTTGTTTTAACTTTATTTTTTAATCATTATCCTATATCTTTCTTCAATCATTACTCCATTTCTCCAATTATTAATTCCATTTCTCTCTCTATCTCTCTCCACTCAATACCCCTCTCTCCAATCATTATCCTATTTCTCTCTCCACCCACTACCAAAACTAAAATACCCAAATGTGCTAAACGAACAAGGCCTTTGGCTTTCTTCGGTTCACCGTTTAGTTTTAGTTTTGTTTTCAATCATTATCCTATTTCTTTCTCCAATCATTATCCTATTTTTTTAATTATTACTTTCTCATCTCTCTATCTCTCTCCAAGCATTACCCCTATTTTCAATCATTACTCTATTTATCTCTCTATCCACTACCAAAACTAAACTAAACTAAGCTCTCAACCAAACACAACCAAAGAAAGTTAACTCGCCTTATACGCACGAACAAAATCGATTTTGGAATAAAATTAGGTGTGACGACATAAATAATTTTTCAAACAAAAATAAATTTTTTGTAATTATTATTATTTAAAAAAATACCAGGACTTTACATTATGATGCCAACTTTTTCTAGTTTTTCAAATGCAATGGTGTTTAGTAAAATTTATCCTAATAAAAATAAAAGGGAAAGTAACATTAGCAACAGGCGAGTGACAAAATCAGCTAATTTCATCTATCCTCCAATTTATCTACCTACCCAACCTGCAAAACAAACAAATACATCTAATGGAGAGAGAGAGAGAAGCAATCAGCAGAAATATCGGGGAGGGAGGGAATCATTCTGCAAGAGGGGGGCTGATATGGATTAACAGTGGAATTGTAACTTATTTTGGTCTTTACTTAAAATTTTTGTTCCATTATTAGATTTTCCTAAAAATTTTGTGATTTTTTGATTCGTCTCGACGAAAGAAATCGAAAAAATTAAATTTTTTGATCAAAACTCTTAATTTTTTTCAAAAAGACAAGAATAAGTAAAACAAGTTGTTTTATTGACTTGTTTTTGTTTTTGTTTTTGTTCAAAAAATTATGAGTTCCAAAAGTTTAGCGTAAAACAAACAAATGTAAAAAAATTTAACTTATTTTTTTTGTTTTTATTTAAAAATTTAACAAACAAATGCAACAAATTACTTTTATTAACTTTTTTTTGTTTTTATTTAAATTTTTTACATTTCTTTGTTTTGTGTCAAATTTTTGTGACTTACTGATTTGTTTCGACGAAAGGAATCGAAAAAGTAAAAAAAATTGATTGAAAAAGTAAGAAAATCAACCTTTTTTTGGTCTTTTTAAAAAAGTTATGAGTTTCTATCAAAATTTTATACTTTTCCGATTTTTCTCGCCAAGGCGAAAAAATAAGTCATAAAAATTTGATGCAAATATAACAATACTATTTTTTTTAAATACAAAAAATAAGTTACAAAAGGTGAATCAATAAATCATAAAAATTTGATGTAAATATAAAAATACAATTTTTTTTGAAAAACAAAAAATAAGTTACAATTTGACTTTATAACCAAATTGAAATAGGTATGGTTTTGCTTTTACACTAGTTTTTTTTTTCTTTTGCAGCGGCTTTTCAACCACACAGATTTGCACATCCAAACACACAAACTCTTCTCACAAGACAAGTGGGGCAGACACACACTGCACACACAAAGTATATGTGGGCCCTATTTCTTTTGTGAGAGAAGTTTGTGTATTTATATATGTAAATGTGTTTGGTTATAAATTACTACTAGTAATTGTTTTTTACTTTTTTTTTGGGGTTGGTGGGGGTGATGTTGAAAGGGGTTTTTGCCATTTAATTTTGTACGAACGGAATTCAAAGCCCCACTCGAATTGGTTTAAAGGGGGCATCCACACCATCCACTCTTTCTTTCTTGTTTTTCTTTTTTTTGTGGTTTGTGTTTTGGAGAATGCTACCGTTAACACATAAGGCTGACAATAGTGTCATTCACACTTCCATTGGTGAGAGTCTGCCTTTCTGTTTTCTTGAATAAAGTGGGCCCCCAACCAGCTTTTTCCATTTCTGTCAAACATCAAATGCAAGTCTGAGCTGATACAAAGCATATATTCAATTGGACAAAACTAACCCTTTATCCTTTTGTACTAACGAAACCAACCTATCCAAGTCTTTTTCTTCTGAAGTTCAAAAAAAAGTTTTTTTTTTTTTTTTCTTTCTTCAACGAACAGGTCTGCTTAAAATCCCTTGTGCAGTACAGTACACTTGTTAACGTTTTTTTTAAGGTAGTGATATTATAAAAACTGTTTTCTTGGTGTCAAAACTCTTGCACATATATGTCTTCCACACTGCACAGGATACATACTTTTTGTGCACTAAAATTTTGACCCCAACAAAAACAGTTTTGATATTACCATTTCTCTTTTTTAATAGTACACTTATTAACATTTTTAAAAATAGCTACTCGGGTGAGTTCTCCTAATGTTTAAGAAAATTAGTTGATTTGTCCTTATTTAAATTTTCTTCGCATTTGCTAGTTTTACACCAAACTTTTGTGCATTATTAATTCGTATCGATGAGAGAAATTTGAAGAGTAAAAAAAATTATTTCTGCTAAAAAATGATTATTTTCTAAAATATTTGGATAAAAGTAAAAAAAAAATTATTTCTTCGATTCCTCTCGTCGAGATGGATCGATAATTCACAAAAAATTAGCGCAAAACTAACAAATGAAAGCAAAATACTTGGGTAAAAGTAAAATCTTTTTTCTCTTCCGATTCCTCTTGTCGAGACGAATCAATATTCCACAAAAGTTTTGCCCAAAACTAATAAATGCGAAAAATTCAAATAAAGACAAAATTAAGAGGAGAATTAATCAAGCGCTTAACGATGTCTATCTAAACTGATTTTTTTACAAGTTTTCTTAGAAAAAAATATTTTTACCAAAATTGAGTAACTCCAATTATTTATAATACAATACTCCGGAATAATTTCCACACAATGATTTGTATATTTGGTATGAGCACTGCTATGAGTACATATGCAATGTGTATACTATGTAGATATGAATTTTTTAGGATCCACCTCTGATCCCACAAAAATTATTCAAATTACCAATTATTTTAAAAATATTTTTATAGATGGACCAATAAAAAAATGTCTCTTAGCGGCAACACACTAGGTTTAGAATGCAAGAATAAAAGGACCCATAAAAAATCAAAAACAAAAAATAGTCGTGAATATTTAAATAAAAAAATTGTAGCCAAACATGCAAGAGCAAAAAGTAGAGGTGAACAACTGAAAGGAGGTTCATACAGGGCAAAGTTGGAGGGCTATTTTGATCATTTACTTTCTTTCTTAGTTGAAGTCTTCAGCTTTTATCCTGACATTGTAAAAAGTACTGTCCATTTTTCATGGAACTCACGCCAATAGTCTCATAGGCGAAGTATGGAAGGACCTTGTTTTTTGGACAGAGTGAACAGAAAACTGTCAGCCATGAGTTGTCTCTGCAAAGTGCAAAAGCCTGTTAACACGCTTTACAGCTGTTACCTGTGGATCACCAGTCAATTGGTTTTAGTCCGTTTCAAAACAATAATTTTAATACCACACTCATTTACACACTCATTCACACACCCACACTCACAATAAAGGTGGGCCCCACACATACTGAGTGTGTAGTGTGTGTGGGCTCCACCCTTGTTGTGAGTGTGGGTGTGTGAATGGGTGTGTAAATAGATGTGGTGGTAGAAGGACTCGTTTCAAAAACCTTCTTACAAAATAAGTACTTATTTTAGAATTTTTAAAAAAATAATAATAAGGATTATTCCATAAAATTCAAATAAAAAGTTTATTTCACATTTTCAAATTCAAAAATTATGTAAATGAAAAAAAAAATTCAATTTTTTTTACATCGTATTAAATATCTCAATGAGATCTATCAAATAAGATCCATATTGATAAGAAAATTATTTATGTAAGTACATGATTTTTGAGCTTGATATTGCATTCTTAAAAAATAAGGAGTTGTGCTATGAGTAATGGGCGCCGAGGAGGGAAATCATACCGACTGCCCCGCCGGGCCGTCTCTGGCCACTGGACGGCCGATCCGAGACGTCCAAAAATTCTATAAAAAAAACTGAAAGGGTCAACACGAAAATCAACGGCATCCGAGGTGTGTAGGGTGCTTGATCTGAGCACCCCCTTTTTTGTGTGAAATCATAAACAAGAAAAAGGAGTGCTCAGATCAAATATCCTACATACCTCGGATGCCGTTGATTCCCGCGTAATCCCCCTCGGTTTTTTTTATAGAATTTTTAGACGGCTCGGATTGGCTTTCCGGTGGCCAGAGACGGCCCGGCGCCCAGTGGTACCTATATAAATTCTGAAAAAATAAGTACCTTCTTTTTATTTTTTAGAACAAGTCTTATTAAATAAAAAAAAAGTTCTTATTCACTTTCTGGAACGGACCCTTAGTTCCTTGTACGAGTACTAATGTACTCGTCTCAACATAATTACTGTATGTTGTAGCCCCCAAGGGCTCGTTTGGATGAAGATTAGGTTTGGGATATTATGCAAGAAATGAGGATTGGATAATATGGAGTATTGGTTAATAAGGAATGATCCACATTTATGAAGGGTGGCTGATAATGTCACGAGTCATTGTTAGTTCCACGATTCTGCAATCTAGAGTCACAATTATGCCCTTGACCTTTTTGTTGTCTCTTTCTTCTGTTTTTGTCTTTTTTCGGTCAAACTTCATTTCCCTTCTCTCTGATGACATAGACAAATCCATTTCCTCCTCCTCGTCCTCCTCCTCCTCCTCCTCCACCTCCTCCTTCTTCTCTTCTCTCATATCCTAATCTGACAGTTCTTCCTATTCTTGGTAGCGATTTACTCTAGTATTGTCGAGAAAATCTAAAAAAGAGCCATAGATCTTAGAAAATTCCGTTTTTGATAACGACAAAAACTCACCCAACCCATTTCAAGGACCCAACAGTTCTAGATTGTTGACGGTGAAAGCTGTTGTTTGATCTTAGAACAAGAAGGCCCATATCCATCACTCAATTCTACATAAATCTACATTATTTTAACACATGATGAGGGGGCCGATCAATTGAAAGGTAAACAAAAATGAAAAAAATTGGTGGAGGTTTTCATGTTGTTTTAATAGCTGAAATAGTTATTGCTCTCTGTCAATGATCTAGATTTATGGACAAATACTGTTCTGGCTTTAGAGATGTACTATTTCGCATGGGTTACAGAGGATGGCAAAAATCGAAGAAAATTGGAAGGAGCGGTGGATTGTCTGTAACTCATTTCAAACCAAGTTTGTGGCGGAGAATGGGGGAGAGAATAGGAAGACAAGCGAGGAGGCTAACTTTTCTCCATTAAGGACATAATAGTCAACCAACATCAAAATTCGTGGCACTAGAAAATAAGCTCGTGGCATTATCGCCACCCTTTATGAAGGGGTATTAAATAGTACTTGATTAGATGAGTTATTAGAAAGGGGGGTTAAAATAGTACTTAGGCTCTGTTCCGGAAAGCAAAATAAGTACTTATTTTTTATAAAGGCAATTTCAAATTCAAAAATTATGTGTTTACGCAAATTATTTTCCTATCAATATGGATCTTATTTGATAGATCTCATTAACATCTTTAATACGATGCAAAAAAATTAAAAAATTATTTTTCATTTACATTATTTGAGTTTGAAAATACGAAATAAGTACTTATTTGTTAAGAATGTGTTCTGGAACGGGGCCTTAGTTTGGATGAAGGATTAATCGGAGGTATAAGGAATGATGATTGATGTAAAAAGCTGTTAAATGACTTTTTTTTGTCCTTATGCAATGTTTTATGACAAAATTTTTTAGTTTCATTATAATTAAAATAAATACGTGTTTTTTTTTCTGAGCTGCAAGGGACAGAGAAAAAAGACAGCTCAAAAAAAAAGCTGCTAAACTTGGTTTGGGGAAAGTTTAGCAAAAAAAATTAAGTGTTCCAAATTTTAATTTGTTTAAATGGGTGAGATTATTTTATTTTTTTGATCATTTAATTCTAAAATATCATAATTAAATTTTTACTCTAATACTCTCGTTGATTAGCCCTAAGAAAGTCGTACAACTAAATATCTCTTAGTGCTAACCAATGAGGGACCCTAAAATCAAAAATTAATTATGACCCTTTAGGATAAAATAATCAAAGAAATAGGATATTCGTACGGGTTCAAACAGATTGAAAATTAGAGAACTATTTTTAACCATATTTTTTAATATATAAACTGTAGGTTGAAAAATTAAGTGTTTCAAATTTCAATCCGTTTGAACTAATAGAAAGATTTTAATTTTCTGATATTTTATCTTAAATGGTCATAATTAAATTTTGACTCTAGAACTTTCGTTGATTAGGCATAAGAGATATTTGGTTGCACGACTTATTTAGGGCTAATCAACGAGAGTTATAGAGTCAAAATTTAATTATGACCATTTAGGATAAAATGATCAGAAAACTAAAATCTTTTCACCAGTTCAAACGGATTAAAATTTGGAATACTTAATTTTTCTTGCTCGTCTCTTCGAAGAACCAGTACAACGAAGAGTTGCGACAGGAAAGGGGTACCTTGGGGTGGGAAAGGGGGATTACAAGAGGTAGAATCGTCCGAAATACAAGGGAATTTGGGGGGATTCCACAACAACTGGTCGAATCCTACCCATCGCTAACACCCCTTCAGCCAGTATTAGCATGTGTAGTGGAAGACGGGGTAAAGAGAATACCCCTCTATTTTGGAATGCCAAACAGGTCTTTGGCTAGGGCACAGAGATTAAAAGGAGATATCACAACCCTCCTTCACAATACCCCTCATATATATTCCGGCCCATCACTTAAGCCATGGTTTGGGAACAAAAAAAATGAGGGTATTAGCTTAAGCTCATCTTCTCTTATACCCCTTAGGGCCCGTTTGAATGTAGGATTAGTTTTGGGAATATTAATTATGAAAGGAAATAAGATAAGATGGGGTATTAGTTATAGAGGGAGATAAGATAACAGGGTTTTGATGAAAAAAAATGTAGGGATATTAAAAAGGGGGGATAAGTTATTACTTAGTTTGGATGAAGAATGAGATGAGGGGATAAGTTATCCAAACTAAGTTATTACTAATAACTTAGTTTGGATAAAGAAAGATGGATGATATAAAAATCTATCAAATGACTCTTTTACCCCTGTGCAGTTCCAAATTAGATTTTTCATTATATTAAATATATAATTGCAAAATTCAATAAAATTAATTATTTTTTCACAATTACTCAATAATAATTTAATATATTAATTAATTGAATAATTATAAAAAAATTAAAATTCATTATGCATTACATTAAGTATATAATTGCATTTAACTGCTTTTTGTTGTGTTTTGATTAATTTATTAAAAAGGGATTTGGATTGGACGGAACTTTTCCCACAACACTTAATATTTAAAAATATATTTAAAAAATTAAGTGCTCATATTTTCAATTCGTTTAAACCGATACGAATATCTTATTTTTCTGATCATTTTATCCTAAAGAGTCATAATTAATTTTTAGGTCTGGGACTCTCGTAAGTTAGTCCTAAGAGAGACAAGTGTGAACGCAATATTTAGGGCTCTTATAAGATAGCCCTAGAGCCATAAATTAAATATAACCCTTTAAGATAAAATGATCAGAAAAATAAAATCTTCGTATAAGTTCAAACGAATTGAAAATTGGAGCACTTTATTTTTCAAGACCGTGTGAACGCAAAAGCATTCTTAATTAATTTTTCGTGCCAGTATTTTCAATGGTGATCTGTTTTTGTGTGAGAGAGAAGGAACCGTTGGGGGAGGGAAATTAGGAGGGGTGAAATGGTAAAAATTCCAACCGGAAAACTTATGGACAGCTCAAAAGTCATCCATATATAATTTATCCCCCTCATCCCCCCCTTACCCTGATTAGCTATGCCCGGTATTAGGTGCCGTTCCGCTTTCTTTTTATAACTTCTTTTTCAAAAATAAGGTAATTTCAAGCTCAAATATAATGAAAATGAAATTTTTTTAAAATTTTTTTTGCACCATTTTAAAGATCTCAATGAGATCTATCAAATAAGATACATATTCTTAAAAAATTTATTTGTGTAAACACATGATTTTTGAGCATAAAATTACTTTCATTTTTTAAAACTTCCTTTTTTACAAAAATGGAACACCATCTTAACTCATCCCTCGCCAAGAATGCATCCAAACTAGGGAAAAACTTATCCCCCTTTCCTTATCCAAGCATATAACTTAATCCCCTTGCTATGCCCCCATCCAAACGGACCCTTAATGCCCCAGGCGAGGGTTATTTATGGGGAGGTTTTGGGTGGTATTAAATAATACCCCCAGATAATACTCTCTCTTCTTTCATTTCAACTATAATTTAATCATCTTCTGTAATATCTCATCCAAACCAACTACTTTTTAAACCTCCATCACATCAATGTGGTTCAACCTTTCTTACATAATACTTTCTCCTATCTTATCCTTATTTTTAACTAATACCCCCAATTCTTTTTCCGCATACAAACGGGCCCTTAATGAGAGCACTTTCCTCCACATACTCGGGCTATATATAGCGACCAAACTTGAATCTCAAATAGTCTCAAATTTACGTATCATATGTATTCAACATCACCTAATATGACAAACTAAAATAAAATATCGAATACAGTATCACTGCCAAATTTTTGTAGTAACTGTAGCATCATCGGGCGTGGATCTAAAGCTGTACACGTTTCATCAGCTTTTTTATTTGATAACTACGTTTCATCATCTTTTTTTTTTTTTTTTGAACCGACGTTTCATCATCTTTATTGGCTATTATAGGTGACATAGATACCGGAGAATTGGGGAAATGGTAATGTTAGAATTGTGGCTCATAGAGTTCTAGAAAGAAGGCCAGATGCCGGAGCGTAGCGGAGCAGAACGAGTGGAGCGAAGCGCAACGAGTGAAGCGGAGCGGAGCGACAGCATACAAGGGTATTTTTGGGATACAGACCAAATCTGATTAGGGTTAGAATAGAGTAGTTATAAATACTATATGTTGTAAACCCTAATTGATAACTGTGATAATAAAGAACAGCCGCTCTCGCTTTCGTGGACGTACCCGATTTTGGGGAACCACGTATATCTCTGTGTTTATTCTTTACTGTTCATACTCGTAAATCGTGTGCGTGTGTGTCGATCCTAACAGGTAATTGTCAAGTCAATTAAGATGCATTCTTGTTGTATGCGCCTGTGTGTTTAATTATATGATGATCATATGGTCTACTCTTCTTTGGCTACTTTATGTGGAATTCTATACTCCACGCATTTGCCTTCCCATGTAGAGCCCATGACTGGACCTGCGAATTAACTAGAGAAAATTAATAGGATATGTCATTATTGTTGATTAATTTTGTGTCCAACCTCTTATCCGCGAACAAGGCAATCTTTTAGGTTCACAGAAGCATCAATCATATGAGTTTTGAAAGAACATATGACTTCATTGTGATATAGCGATCAGTCCATGAACATGATCATCCCTATTGACCTACATGTGAATCCTGAGTGCATGTCTCCTCTCGAAGCACATAGTACTAAAAAAGAAGAAGTAAGATTTCTGTGTGCATGTATGGATATTCCGAACACATGAATTTTATGTAATTTTAGTCTCCACAATAATATCTATTACCAATATACTTGGATAATAGCGGATCAACAAAAAAAAAAAAAATCTACTTGGATAATAGTAATAGTGCCATAGTAGACCTTAGAGCAAGTGCAGCAATTCTAAGGCAAAACAACTAGTCTAAAAGTGTTTTTTTGTTACTTTAACTAGTTGCCCTTTTACCTTGGCCTCCACCAATCACTTTCTGCATCAATAAAATATACTCCCTCCGTCCCTTAATTATAGTCCGGTATTTCATTTTGGATTGTCCCTTAATAAGTATCCATTTTATAAAGTTAGTGGGTAAAAATTGATGAATTGTCTATTTTGTCCCTAAAAGTAGATTCTATTTTGAAAAATAAGTGAGTAAAAGTGTAATTATGATGGATAAGTAGGGAAAGTGGAGGAAAAAGTTGATGTGAAAGGAATAATGATGATGTCTTTTAATAAGTTGGAGTTACAAAGCAGGACATTTAAAAAGGAACGGAGAGAGTATAATTTTTTTTTTTGATAGACGAAAAGGGTAGGAAGGAGCGACCGGCGTAGCAACCCCCCTTGGGCGTGACCATAGGGGCTCCCAACCCGCTGTGGAATGTTCGGTTCGAGCCATAGCTACTATCTGTGAGGACAGACCGTCACCACAGCACCACCTAGGTGCACAGCTGACATATGGCCCTCCATGCGTCCTTCCAGCGCATATAAGTTTTTTTGCCACTGGAAGGACTCGAACTCGAGTGCACATGGAGGGAAAGGCACTCAAGCCCCATCACCCAGGCCAGCTGGGCTACCACCCTCGGTGGTAATGGAGAGAGTATATCATTATGAGAGAGACGGGAAATGACGACAAAAATTAAATTATATTCCATGTTGAAGTCAAATGGATGTTTGTTGCCTTTCACTTTTTTCCCTTTCAACCTTTTTTCCCTACAGAGGGAGAGAAAGAGGGGGGAGATTTTGCGCATGCAAAAATCATTCTTAATTATTCCTGATTTTATCTTTTTCCCGTGGACACAACACAAGGCACGAATCAATGCCGAAAGGCTCCCAGCTGGATAGTGAAGCTTTTGAGTTTTTGACTCGTTCAAAAAGTTTTGGTTTCAATTACTACTATTTTAGTAAAACAAACAAATCCCCAGAAGATAAACATGATGGATTGATTCCTCGCCCCGTGTTTTTCCAACTGGACTAGATTGCTCAAATCTTCCTTCTTTTTTTTTCTTTGTTTTCTTTATATATATCCCTTTTTCTAATTTCTCAATTCAACCTTATAAAGTCAGTCAACCGTATCAACACAGAGATCGATATTCTTGTTCACTGATTTGATATTCACCGACCTGTATTTTGTCTGCGTCCAGAAACTTGTGGATATCTATTATACACAATCAACGGTCCATCATCAATCAATCAATCATGCAAGCCTTGATCAACAATTCATAGTCATTCTCCAAGCTCGGATAATCAATGGTTCAACATTTCATAGTCTTCTTCTGATAATCAGAACTCAAAGTACACAATCATGGGTTAAGCTCCTGTCCAATCTACCTTATGGTCCAATTCCGGCCAGTCAGCTTTTTTCCGGCAAATGTCTGTTACTTTCAATGGTTGGGTCCGTTCATCTTGTAGATCTCGTCGAGACGCATAACAATTGAGTAAATCATGTCCATCAGATATCATTTAATACACGATCGTAATCCGTTTATGTTGGAAAAAATACATACCCACACTAGATTGGTACTCCTCTCACCACTTGTTCAAAATAAATGTATTCCAATCTTGTATTTAATGATATAAGATGGACATGATTTTTTCCATGCGTATGCGTCTTGACGAGATCTAAAAGATGAACGGATTCGATCATTGAAATTAACCGACGTTCGTTGGAAAAAGGCTGACTGGCCAAAATTGGACCATAAGGTAGACTAGATAGGAGCTTAACCATACAATCATCAGTTCATCATCAATCAGGGCTGGCATTGATTGATTGATGATGAGCCGTTGATTGTGTACTTTGTGTTCTAATGATTAGAAGAAGACTATGAACCGTTGAACTATTGATTACCCGAGCTTGGAGAATGACTACGAATTGTTGATTATACTTTGGACTGATTCCCTACAATAGAATTGAACCTAATTCGCTCAAAATTAAGTTTTTGTTTCAAACCTCCAAAATTCTTTTAGTTCTATGGATATAATTTGCTAATCTTCTTTGGGTATTTTTCAATGTAGTTCTTGTTGCAGGTGGGGTAAAAATATTTCAAAGCGATGTGAACTATAATATAGAAGGAACATTTGGAGGATGAGGATCGTCTCAGTTTCCACTCGGACGGTCCTGTTTGAAGTATTTCATGCCCTTTTTAGTATCAATTTGATTATGGGAACTCTTCATATTTGAGATTTTATGCAAAACCTAGCTTCTGTCCAAAATCATGTCGCATTGTATGATAATAGAAGCCTATTTATCTCAAGACAAATATATTTGTACCTTTTTATCACGCATGGATAGATATATCCAACCAACATGATTTTTGATAGGGTTGCTATTATTAACGAAATCCACTATATATAGTATGAGGACCCACCTAGTAATCCCACATCGGGAAAAAATGTGGAAAAGGATGTAGAATATAAGTAAAGGCCGATCAGCTGGAGCGGGATCATTACAAGTATTTAATGCTGTAACGCCCCGATTTTTCGAGAGCAAAAGAAAATAATATCTTAAGAGAATTTCTCTAAATAAATATAATTTTCCAAAAAAATAGAGGTTTAACAATTACAATCCCTTGATAGATTTACTGATTCAAAATACATTAACTTCAGAGCCGACTCTAGGCTTGATATGGATTCCAAACATACTCGATCTTCGCTCTAGGTTTTCCTCCTGTCTCAAAACTGCTCCACCATTGAATCCTGCACTCACTGGCAAATTGATCGCCGAAGCAAAAGATTTGCTCCACCATTGAATCTTGCACTCGCTGGCAAATTGATCGCCGAAGCAAAAGATTTGCCAGGATACAGACGTATCTGTGAGTGATAAATCACCCAATAGAATAATCCAGTCCAACTACCCTCTCTTACTTTGCAGTTAGCAAGCAACAAGATCAAAATGATACGAAGAAGTAAAACAGAGATTTTTCACATAAGCCAGTTCATTACTGTCCATTAACCTATCGTGTGATCTAAGATCTCATTCATGAGATCTTTCCTTCCCAACCGCTAGCCATGCTCGGTCCCATGAGATCACTTCCTTTTGCTGTCGCAGATACACCTAAGTTATATTCCGAGTGTGCAACCCAATAACTACAACAAAGGGGTAAGCTTATCATGCATGAATCATGACTAGAGTTCGCTTATTTTATATACCACGTCACATTCATCACAATCATTTTATGAATGAGCCATTGCTCTTAGTCTTGTATGGCCACATTTTCGACCGTGCGACAACCAATTCGATTCCTTTTCATTTTGGAACATAGAATCCAACTTGTAAACACTTAATATACTTTGAGAAGAGATAGATAGGATTATAAAACTTAAGTCATAATAAAAGAACATGTTATGGCGCCAAAACATGAACTTTAATAAACTAAGGAGCTAATTATAATATGATATCATACATTTGGACCAAAATTAGTACACTAAATAATTTAGGAGGATCAAAGTGTTATTTTATCAAAAAAATAATAATAATTCAATATCCATCTCGTGGGATTCACTGTTCACAACTGAAGAAAAATAAATAAATAATTAGACAGAGGAGACGGCAGGTCTCGACCACGCGACGTCGAGATCAATTTCTTTCAATTCGGGTCATAAGATTAATACATAATTACTCAATATACTTAGGAGAAGGTAGGGGAGCGATTATACTACCTTTAATCTGGACAAAGCGATTCGGTGGAGTCCGGTGGGTTTTCGTTTGGTGGCGAAAGATCGATATTCTAGCAGCAACTTTGGACTGGAATAACTTGAACAAACCTTTTCCGTTTTGGACGATTCTTGTGTCTAATGCGAAGATCTTGAAGCGCTTTACAACTTTCGTGAAGAATTCTAAGCCCAAAAACCATTGGAATTAGGAGAAAAGTGGGGGTTTTCATAAGTCCTGTGTGCTGTTTGGAAACAGAAATCCGAAAATTTCACTGAACTTTGGACGGCAATAACTCTATCAATTCTTGACCGCTTTGGCCGATTTTTGGGTTGAAATCGAAGCTCTCGACACCCTCTACAACATTCGTGAAGAAACTCAGGCCTAAAAACGTCATCAACTAGGAGGAAACAGGCCGTAAACAGAGGTACGTGATATGGACGAGAATGGAGATTATACGATTAAAGATTTGATGATGTGAGTGCATGGGATAAAGTTATGTTACTCTCATCTCTCTGTCAGCGGAAAAGGATGGGGAGATGAATTTGGTTTTCTAGTAGACGTAGAGTAATATAGGAGGAGTAGTGGAGAAAAGTGGGAGAGTGTGATGATATGGAGATTAGAGAGAGATATAGTTTAGTAAGAGTTGGAAGGAGAGTGGATAAGTGAAAAGATAGAGATAGAGGGAGAGATAGGTGAGGGATGGGTATCCAAATCTCATAAATTGTGGAATGGTTACTAATATCTATTTTATAGATATATAGACACACTTATACATAGTTACAAGCTAATTAATAATGTATAATTTAAACTAAGTTTAATCACCAAAAATTAATCTAGATTCTAGTTTAATCTAATTACACTTTTAAATAATTAATCGATTACTATAAACTATTTGATTAAAAAATAATTTCTTTATTAAAAAAAAATAGGGCAAAAATCTGGATCGTTACAAATACTCCTATCAAAGTGAGCTCAGAAACGGTCCAAAAACGCAATCGATCAATAGGATCGGTCCCAAAAAAAGGCTAAAGAGAATCTAGACACGTTTTAAAACTGCGATAGAGTAGCATAAATTAAATAATATACTAATATGTTACTCTAACTACCCAGAATCAGGGCCGGTCTCTGAATAATCCTTCTATTTGCCAACTTTTGTAATCACAAATAAACTATACATATACTACTCTGTAACTAAGAACTACTAGTACTACTTTGAGTACTGCTTTACATTCTGATAATCATGACATTGACTTCAGGGTCAGAGTTATGCTTTCGGCCAAGAAAGAATAATAGATGTATAGGATATGATTAGCATTACCAGTATGTACCTAGCAGCCGCCTTATTGATTGAAGCTGGAAAAAAAAAAATCTAATAAATTAACAATAGTATTCGATATCTGCATGACTACGTGATATAGTTGTATTCCTTCATTCATTTTGCATAGCAGTTTCTGATGGTTACCGACTTACTGCTCACATTGACACAGTGTTTAAATTCTTTCGGAAATTCCACCGTTTCCACCGCATATAATGGGTTCCATTGTGTTTCAATTGTTGTAATCTAAACTATTCACTTGGATAGTTTATATTTAAAATTATAGCTAGACAAAATCAGATCATTCATTTTACAAATTAAAATTTAATTTTTTATACACCTATCAATGTCTGATTAAGTTGATTTTTTTTGTGTGAATATACTATTTAACGGGCTCTACGAGACAAACAATTTAGATTAATGCAATAAACGCATGGTAAAGCCAACAAAAGGTGGTGGTGGACATATTAAGGTTTCCATCCGTGGCGGACAAAATTTAAACTTTGTCGTATCACATGTTGTTATCATAATGAATAAATCATGACTTTTTGCTTTCATTATGACAATATCTGTGTGTATGAATGAAGCTTCACCATTAATCAAAGTTGTGGCCATGACTGAACCTTGCAAATCGAAGAATTGACAGCCACATTTTCGGTAAGTAATTAATGTTGAGTAGATAAACCACCTACAATCAGTACAGTTGATGTCCATTGGATGTGCAAGGCTGCATTTCTGGTAAGGAAGCAGGAAACCAAAAAAGTGGGGTTTCTTGGTTCATGGTGCTAAGAAATTTGGACAAAGTCTTAGAGCATCACAGTGCAATAACAAAAATCATAGGGTTGTTAAAGTTAGAAATGTTTTCTCAAAAAAGTGCTTACAGACTTACAGTAGCATAACCAAATTTAACAACCTCTTACTAACTTATCAAATTTTGGCCCTTAGATAATCAAAACTAATAACTTTTTGCCAATAATCAAATTTAGTGGTCTTCACATTTTCTGAATCAAGTACACCCATCACTGCACAAAAACCTTCCCTCTCTTCTCTCTCTCTCTCTCTCATATTTTTAAAAGATTTTTTTTTTTTTTGCAAAAACATAAACTATTTTTTTTATCAGCAAAAAGATTTTATTAATCTCAGAATTCAAAAATTACAAAGATTAAAAGGGCAAGGAAAATTGAAAATGAAAATTACTTAATTTTTATAGCTACCCCGAGACCCAATTGGTCAAAGACCTTAAAAATTAATTTTTTTAAAACTGTGTTTTTTTTTTCAAAAACTGTTATTTTTAAAAAAAATGTATTTTTTTCAAAAACAGTTTTTTAAAACTTTTTCCGAAAAGTGTATTTTTCAAAATAAAAGTTTTCAAAAAATTATTTTCTATTTCTAATAACCTATTTTTATTAGTTTGAAAACTATTTTTTTAAAAAATTATTTTATATGGTGACAATTTTTAGATTTGTATAGGTTGAAAAGGTGATGTTGCAAGTTTTGATTATGCCATTGTAGACATTTATATTGCTAACCTTAAAAACTTCTTAAATGAATAACAAAAGATGATGTAATAACTTTTGATTATCTATTTTTTATTATTTCACTGTGGGTGCTCTTACTAGACGATTGTGCTATATAGCCTATATTGTAAGTGCTATTGATATCATCATAGAATAGTAAATTCATCGACTTTTACCCATTATTTTTGAACTGAAACTATTTTGTTGAGACCGCCAAAAGTAACATATGTGACCAACAAATAGAGGCGGCGAGAATAATGATCTATTTGGTCGGTTGTTGGTAGGGGTGTAAACGAGCCGAGCCGAGCTTCGGCGAGCTCGAGCTCGGCTCGTTTCCTTAACGAGCCCAAAACTCGAGCTCAAGCTCGGCTCGAGCCTTAACGAGCCGAGCCCTTATCGAGCCGAGCTTAGCCATTTACTAAACGAGCCTCTCTTAATCGAGCCGAGCCTCCCTTAACGAGCCGAGCTTTTGTTAAATGAGCCGAGCTCTACTCGGCTCGTTTAGTAAATGAGCCGAATACTCGAACTCGAGCTCGGCTCACTTACAGCCCTAGTTGTTGGTGAATTTTTGGATCGGCCCCTCTGATTCTGAAAGGCCCCTTGAGTCCCACTGTACCAGACCAGACTATATGTCGGCATATTATTTTATAAACGTAAATATGTAATCTAACGCGCGTTACCAGACTAAAGTCTTCCTTTCACTCTCGCAAGTTCACACGCTCTTAAATTCTATGGTCCTCTCTTCTTATCCTCTTCTATAAATACCAATATCACCACAGTCCCCTCTGTGTACAAGCCATAAGTTAACCAACTGATCTCAAGTCCCAACCTTAACCATTTAATTGCTGCCTATCAAAGAACAAAAGATGTCCACAAAACTTATCACCCTGTACACGTTAGTCCTCCTCCTCCTCTGCTCCACGGTATCCTACGCCGCCCGCCCCGCGCCAAACCCTCTGGAGCACTATCTCGTGAAAACCCAACATGGGGTAGGTTCAATTTGTTGAAATTCAATCTTAGATATTGGTTTTGCTCATGGGTTTTGTGATTTGGGTTAATTGGTTCTTACATGTGTTTTTGTTGTTGTTGTTTTGATTAGGGTGTTGAAGCTCAGAAAACAGAGGTGGTAGTGGAAGAGAGCTGTGAAGGTATAGGAGATGAAGAGTGCTTGATGAGGAGGACTCTGGCTGCTCATGTTGACTACATCTACACCCAGAAGCAGAAGCCATAGAACTTTTGCTCATTAGCTTCTTATCGCGAATTAATAGTAGAACACATAATTTAGGACCGAAAGTCATACTAAAACTCCACGTAGCTCCGTTATTAATTGCTTCATGGAGTTTTCTGCATCTTATTTACATATTCCGAACACCATCATCATATGTAGCAATACCATATTGTACTCTCATCATTCGGAATGCTGAATGTATATTAAAGATTATTGAAGCTTATGAAGAATCGATGGACAGAGACACCTGAGTTATTAAAAACAGAAGAGGGAAAAAAAAATGATGAATCCATTTTTGGAAAAGCCTAATGGAAGTTGGAACAATCTACTGCTTTTCTCAGGCTAATTATTTTGGGAATTCAATGGAACAACCGCCGTTCGATTTTCAGGTGGGGTAGTTAAAAGAAACAAAACCAAGTCACGGGTCCTTATTCGGTTGAATTAAGAAGATGCATGGTCGACCGTTGAGTGTTACAGTGATAATTATTAAAATAGAAAAAGGAAACAGTTGAGTGATCTTAGTATTACTAGTCTCTACTAAAATCGAGAAATCATTGTTCGGCATGAATTTGAGTAGCATGTCTAAAACAAGCTTATAAAAATTGCTGAACTTTGGCCAGGGTTTAACCAGTATCTATGTAGGCACATGCTAGTGCTCCGACTTTCTTTATTTACTAGAACGAAACCAGATTATCATTCCAAAAGTTGAAACCCGGTCTAAATAGGGAGGGGGGGGAAGGGATCTCTATCACCCGTAAATACAAGACATTAAGCAGTAACGATAGTTTGATAGGGCTGAATCCACACTGAACTATAGTAATGTACCATAAGCAAATCAAACTGGATTTCAAGAAAGTGCCCCAACCCATCTTTTTACTACATATTTGCATGAGTCAAAAGGTCATAACTTACAGGATTTTCAAAGGGGGAGTGATTTTAGCACTTCCTTTTTTATAATCGCACTTCTCTTTCTTGTCTTTTATTTATGTGATGTTACAGTATTGCTCTTTAATGATTTCACTTTTGACTTAAGGACAATATTGTATTTTTACATAGTTAAAAGACGAAATGGGAGTGCGCTCCTTTAAAAAAATACTAACACGATTTTCAGAGTAACTAGAACCGTATGGTAATGGGATATGCATAAGCCCAAATCCGGTTCACATTGAGCCTAATCAAAACAAATTTCAAAACCCAAGCATGTCCACTTAGGTCATATACAGAATTTGTTTTTTTGTTAATTTATTTTTAACAACCTTACGGCTCAAATTTGATGGCGGGAATTTTGAGAAGGAATGAGAATATGATGTTATACTTTCATAATTCCAATGTTCGGAAGATACAACAATATGAATGTGATGCCATACTTTCGTGATTTCCATGATTGGAAGAGACAAGAATATGAATATAATTCCCGATGACACATCCAACCAGAAATCATATTCCCAGATTGAGTAGGAATCTGGTCACTCTCTTACCCCATGATAATCATAGATTCCTAGTTCAATCAATAAAAATGCAAAGAAAATGTTGACTCTGATAAATTTTCAAAATAGTTATTTATTGCATTAGATTACTGAATTAATTCAAACACCACAGTAAAATTACTTAAGATATTATTATAGTTTTAGGAATTAAATTCCTAGTAATCATATTTTTATTCCTACTCAAGAAAATTCTTAGGAATTCGATTCCTTGTAAATCATTTCTTATTCTTGTTGAAAATATTCAGGTCATCCAAACAAAGCCTTAAATTGTTTGTTTCTTTCCTTTTTGAATTAATTTCATAAATAGTGTAAAATAAATTAAAAATGTAATCAAAATAGATTGGGCCAGGCCGGGGCAACAAACAACATCCCAAGCCCAACTCATTTAAGCCCAACCAGGCTCTTTGGACCAGAGTAGCAATCCCAACTCCCAAGCCCTTAAAATAATATGTGAAAATAACGGCCTAGAACGTGTTTTGATAATTAATACCCGTCAATGGCATTTTCAGCATTAATAAATGTTCTCAGCATGTTCTTGGTAGATATTAATGATCAAAACACGTCATGGACTATCATTTTATCCTTAAAATTTCGGGGTGGGCCGGGCGATCATCTGACTCATCTCAGATTCTCAGACCTGGCTTGTTTGTATCTGCCCACTCTTGCTCTAAACATTCCCAAACTCTTTTGGGCTTCATCGACTTCCCATTGTTGCCAAATCTATTCTAATATATAAGAGCATCCACAGTGGATTAATCAAATTTAAAATTTTGCTAAGGTTACTAATATTTGCTCAAAAAGAGTGCTCGCATTGGAATAACAATCTCTCAACAACAGATCAAATTTTGCTCCTTAGAATAACCAAAACTAGTAAATCTTTTGTCAATAATCAAATTTAGTGAACCCCAAATCTTTTTAATCAAGTACACTATCATTACAAAAAAAAATTAATATCTTCTCTCTCTCTCTCTCAACCATATTGTCACAAATTTATTTTAAAAAATACTCCCTCTGTCCCATTTTTATAGTCCATTTTCGTTTTTCGTGCCGTTCTTTTAACGCTTATATCCTCCAATATGAATCTCCAAAAATATGCAATATGGATCTTGTTTGATAGTTCTCGATTAGATTTATAATACAAAGTTTTCAAAATTATGAAAAACATTGTAGATTGGGAGATATAAGCGTTGAAAGATCGGCACGAAAAATGAAAATGGACTATAAAAATGGGACGGAGGGAGTATTTTTTTAAAAAATCTTTTGTTACACAAAAAAAGTTTTCAAAAAAATTATTTTTTTCAAAATTTTTTTAAAAATAAAATTTTTTTTTCTGAAAATTTGTTTTTGGAAAATTACTTTGTATTTCTAATAAATAATTTTTATTACTTTGAAAACTATTAAAATAAAAGTTTTCTATACAAGGATGTGTCGGAAGGTCCCAACAATTTTATAGTGCAGAAGCGTACTATGAGTGTAGTGGACCATCCTAGTTATCAATCTTAGCAATTAAAGGCCTGAGTTTAAAATCTAATCTTTTTGAAGAGTCATTTGTAAAGTTAAAAAATTGAAAACACTTTAGACAACTGAGATGCTGCACCACTATAAGGTCTCCGGACCCCTTTTGGAAACTTGGAATCATTATTAACAAAAAAAGCTACGGAGACATTTCAAAAACTTTAGGGAGGTCTCTGCAATTATTTGAAAACATGAGGAAGTTCATTGAAATTTACCCTATTAGAATTGACAGATGGATAGACGAGTCGTTCGTCGTTCGTTCCCAAAATTCTCTCCCTCCTAGGGCTAGTTTTTTGTGCAAGGTAAAGAGGAGATAAGATGGCTAATTGCGATCGAAGTGAGGGATCCCAGACACTTAGGGCTTGTGTTGGGCGGCGGTCGTAGCCAACAACAGCAGCAGTACCGCTCAATGACCCTTGCCGAGTTTGAGAACTACCGTAAAGAGGTCCTGAAGACGGGGGTATGTATATAATTCACGTACTTATATTAGTTAATAGCTTTGAATATCTATCGGAATTTCAAACCGTTATTACCTGTATCGTATCGGATTGAGCATCTCCACTCGTTAGGGCAATATTGTAATCTTGAAAGTCAGAGTTTGTGCCATTATGCCCGCAGTACTTTTTATGGTAACCAATGGTATTATCACAGTGATGATGGAGAGAAGAAATTTAACTTCCTATTTGCGATGTACAGGGGTTTGATGTCGTTCTTCCCCCGGTGTGGGTAATTGCGGTTTAATTTACCCGTGCCCAAACTTTGAAAGGAATCCCCATGTGTTTGAGGAGGTCAATTGATGTGCAAGCAAGGCAATTGACATCTATAACAAGGAACATGCAATGTTTTCAAATCGGGATACGTATTGTGTATTACGTATCGTGCATCGTTTTCTATTGCGTAGTTGGACAATATTTTTGGAAGAGGGAGAATACTAAAGACAATCGTGGAAGAGGAGAATATTTGTATTACACTTGAATTCAAACTTTTTTTTTGGCTTGGTACATCATGGTCAACATGGTTAGAACCTATCCCTATTTATATTACTCCATGGAAGATTTTAGTACAAAGATATTTTCATACAAGATAAATTTTGAGGTAATTCTGGAATTACACATGAGACTAATCCTCACAAATTTTTTTAGATATTTCACAAGAATATTCTAGAGCTTCTAGAGCTAGATATATTGGAGTTTCTAAAAACTAGATATTTATATATTTTTCGATAATATCTATCATATTTGGGTTTTGTCAACTGGAGCTTTGTCAAAATATTAAATTTATTTTATGTTTCAACAACATTAATCATAATTAAAATATAATTAAGAAGTAGATACACCTAATAATACAAACAAATTAAGCTTACATTTAAATAAAATTAAGATGCAAAATTTGAAGTCTCTCAACTGGAGCCTGTTACATTACGGCTTTATGTTCCCTTTGTAAGGAAAAGAAAGTAGACAAAAATACAATCGAAGTATAGTTCTTTCTTTTATACAAGACCTACATTGAGGTTGAATTTCTATCAAAGGATTTGAAAGATTTCATAATTAGATCAAACGGCTTAGATTAATGCATTTAGGGTTCCGCTTCTTGAAATAAGGTCCGACTTTTTTAGAATAACTACTCGTAGGATATGTACAAAATTAGGATACGCGTATAAATCGTAGGATTTTTATACAAAACGGATAAATGATGGGATACGTATCCTTCCCCGAAGGAGAAGATACAAATCATAAGATACTTATCGTGTACTGTAAGTTTTTAACAACTATGGGAACATGTACGATTTTCCTTCTTTTGTTTTTTCCTCTTCCTTCCATCATTGCCTATTTATTAGGTCCTCTAATTCGACATTACTGTTGTTCAACTTCTCTCTTGTATCGTAGAATACAGAATACCGGTTTCTGAGAGCATCCGCACCAGGCTCAACAAATTTTGGACCAAATTAATCCTCAAAATTCACTTTTATTACTTTAACTACTCACTTTTAAAATATCTACTGCATCAGACTCTCTATATTAAAACTATCTCATTTAAAATATTACTTTTTTATTCCAAAATAAAGGACAGCAAAGATTAAAAAAAAGACAGCAAACCAAAACCCCCACTCTCTCTCTAACTTCACTCTCTGACAGCAAATCAAAAGCGGAATAAAAGTAATAAAGTAATAAGAAGTCTGTGAACAGGTGCTCGGTATCCTAAACGAGCCACTGTAGCATTTGTGGAAAATTGTTGAAAATGACGAGGCACAAACGAGGCTGATGCAGCAGTAATTTTGAGGTTTTGCTGTCTACTTTAGTTTACAGGGATGTTTGTTGAGTGAGATGTGGATGCCCTGAGGGTCATCAAGTTAAACTCTCTGTCAGCCTCTGGTTGTAATCATTTTATTACCTTTGAGGCGAATGCTAATGCTGCTGCTCCTATACACTTCCAAGCTCTTGTTTATGCTGGAATCCCTAAGGATAAGATAAAGGTTTTCTCTTGCCGTCCTAAACCAAACTTACCGCAGGTATATTTTTGTTCAACTTCTTTTATTTCTCGTTGTGATAGTATTGGTAATTATGGTTTTATGCATTGTTATAAACTTATTTCTTTAGCTTTGGACACTTGTACACTCACCAATGAACCTTCCATAATGCAAATATTTAGAAGGTTTATTTTCTTGGCTTATTTGATAGTTTCACATCAAGTTTTTTTGGGCATAACAGAGAGGGAAAATTTAAAAGGGAAAATATGAAGTAGTTAAACTCACGGGGTTCTTCCTAAAGGGAGGTGACTGGAGAGTTCATGTATATCGATTATGCGTATTTCCTTAACTTCCTTGTGAAATGTTAGTCTTGCCTATATTTTTTAACTCGAGGAGTATGGATTCAAAGGATTTTGGATATGCGAATTTCCATTCGATATTTTTGTGATAATTGTTGAAAAGAGTAAGGAACCTTTGGAATGACAAATGTATTTTCATAGTTGGCACTGGTGTGTTTGGGGTGACTTTAGGTTTTTTATGGAAAGATACCATGCCCTTGTGTGATACAATGGAAAGAAGGTTTTCTTTCAAAGGTAAAATCGGGAGAGGTTGTCTTACAAAGCACAAGAGTCTGAGAGAAGGAAGAAAAGGCTCAAGCTGAAGTTGAAAGAGAGGTTGGGATGTTTACATGTAATTAAGGTGAGTTATTAATGTAAGCGATTGCAGTGGTTTGGTATAACTCAAACACCTTGACGTTACGCTTAGCTGGAACGCCCCCTAAGTGACTGCTTGATGTTACATGAACACCTTGATACTTTGTGCATATGATGTAGGGCTTTGCTAATTTATCTAATGCACCAACTTCACATCCTCATGCATGTCTTACACTGAACAAAGTTTTGATTTGTTTTTTGTTTTTTTCCAGGTATAAGCAATTTGCAACACAAATTAGAGCTGTCGCCACTCCATTGCATCATCGCCACATTTTGCATTCTCAATTTTTTGGGCGTTACTAATAAGTGGTTTGTTGGAACTGTATTTTCCAGCAAATGGAATTTATTAAAAAGTTGTATGCTTACACATTCATATTTCTTTGATAGTTTTTCGCATAGTTGAAATTGTTGGAGGGAGTTGATATATTTGCATAAGAGTTCAGTATTTATTTGCGTGGACTGATTTTTCGAGTCGTGCCTTTAGGCACTGGCATGCGTTAGTATTACTTTTGGATTCATATTATCTCATTGTGATATAGTAATTAGTCCATGAACATGATCATCCTTATCAATCTACATATGAATCCTGAGTGCATGTCTCCTCCCCGAGCACATCGTAATAACAAAGAAGGAGAAATTCCATGTGCATGTATGGATATTCCGAACAATTTTATTTAATTTTTGTCTTCACAATAATGTCTATGACCCATCTACTTGGATAATAGTAATAGTGCCATAGTAGACCTTAGAGCAAGTGCAGCAATTCTAGGCAAAACAACTAGTCAAGATATGTTTTTTGTTACTTTACCTAGTTGCCCTTTTACCTTGGGGCGACTATTCGCAACCATTTATTTTCTCCATTAGCCCACTTCTTTCCTTTGCTCCATATAACCCATTAATTTTTTCAAATCTTCCTACCATACCCCTCTCCTCCCAAAACACCAAATCTCCATAGCCACCACCACCAAAGCCACTGCCCCACCACCGCCACTCCCTCCCCTCCTCTCTTCAAGGTTACTCTCTCTCTCTCTCTCTCTCTCTCTCTCTCTCAAAACGAAACCCACTTGGGAGCCGATCGAGCACTGTATTTTTTTCGACGCAAGATTTTCAATTTTTTGAACCAGATTTTCGGCGTTTCAGGTCCGAAAAAATGTAATGTTTTCGACATTTGAATACCATAATATTTAAATAATTTCGACAGTTAGTTACCGAAATGTTTATATATTTTCGGCAGTCAATTACCGAAATGTATATATATAGGACTT
The DNA here is from genome assembly GCA_014282245.1 of Rhododendron simsii. NCBI lineage: Eukaryota > Viridiplantae > Streptophyta > Magnoliopsida > Ericales > Ericaceae > Rhododendron > Rhododendron simsii. The sequence goes on from CM024960.1 coordinate 10,321,231, forward strand.
TTCTAATCTTCAGTAATATAATATTGTCAAATAAAATTTCGATAACCTAATAACGAAGTATATACCAGAATTCGGCAGTTAATTACCAAATTTTATATATATATATATATACACACATATATATTTCAATAATTAGTTACCGGAATATATATATATATATATATATATATATATATATATATATATTTCGACGGTTAGTTACCGATGGATTGTGTCTAAAAAGTTAGAAGGAAATAGGACATTTTGCATTGGGGACTCATGTTGTAATTTTTTTTAAAAATTTAATGGGCTAATGGAGAAAATAAGAGGTTGCGAATAATCGGCCCCTTACCTTGGCCTCCACCTCCTCTTTCTGCATCAATAAAATATATTTCATTATGAGAGAAATGAAATGACGACAAATATTAAATATATTCCATGCTGAAGACAAATGGATGTTTCTTGCCTTCACTTTTTTCTCTTTCAACCATATTTCCCCACACAGGGAGAGAAAGAGGGAGGGCGATTTTGCGCATGCAAAAATCTTTCCTAATTATTCCTGATTTTAACTTTTTCCCGTGGACACAACACAAGTCATGAATCAATGCCGAAAGGCTCCCAGGATGGTGAAGCTTTTGAGTTTTGACTCGTTCAAAAAGTTTTGGTTTCAATTACTACTATTTTAGTAAAACAAACAAATCCCCAGAAGATAAACATGATTGATTCCTAGCCCTGTGTTTTTTCCAACTGCCAACTGGACTAGATTGCTCAAATCTCCCCTTTTTATGTTTTGTTTTGTTATATATATATATATATATATATATATATATATATATATATATATATATATATATGCCTTTTCTAATTTCTCAATTCACCCTTACAAAGTCAGTCAACCTTATCAAAACAGAGATCGATATATTCTTGTTCACTGATTTGCTATTCACCAACCTGCATTTTGTCTGCATCCAAATACTTGTGAATATCTATTATACACAATCAACGGTCCATCATCAATCAATCAATGCCAGCCCTGATCAACAATTCATAGTCATTCTCCAAGCTCGGGTAATCAATGATTCAACGATTCGTAGTCTTTTTCTGATCATCAGAACTCAAAGTACACAATCATCGGTTCATCATCAATCAACCAGACCTGATTGATATTTCTACATTTCTATCATGCATGGATAGATATATCCAACCAACGTGATTCTTGACAGGGTTGCTATTCTTGGCGAAATCTGCTATATGTAGTGTGAAAACCCACCTAGTAGTCCCACATCGGGAAAAAAAGTGGAAAAGGATGTGAAATATTTGTAAAGGTTGATCAGCTGAAGCGGGATTGTTACACGTAAAGTATTTAATATTCCTATAAAAGTGAGCTCAGAAACGGTAAAAAAACGCAATCGATCAATAGGATCGGTCTGAAAAAGAGGCTGAAGAGAATCTTGACACATTTTAAAACTGCGATAGAGTAGCACAAATTCAATGATATACTAATATGTTAATAACTACCCAGAATCCGGGCCTGTCCTTGAATAATCCTTCTATTTGCCAACTTTTGTAATCACAAATAAACTATACATATAACTATTTTCTGTAACTAAGAACTACTAGTACTACTTTGAGGCCCCGTTTGATAATTGTGATAGATGAGGTGGGATTCGTATTGAGATGAGATTGGGATGGGATTCGTAATGAGATGGGATTAATAGTGATGTTGTTAAATCACTCTTTCATGTTTGTTTTGCACGGGATTGGACGATAGGATTATTTATACCAAAGTTTTCAGAGGCGAGAGCGCAAGGCGATGCGCTTGACCCTCCATGGGGCGAGACGTACGCCCCGAGGCATTGAGGCGTAAGCCTTTTGATTTTTTGTTTGTTAAATAATTAAATTAATAAAATAACTTTAAAATACAAAAAATGCGCAGTTCATAAAAGATAGATTAGTACAAAAGGATAGCATAAAGTAGGTTATCAGTTAATGACTTATTATTACCTTAACAGTTAATAACTAATAACTAATTGCGAAACCCTATAACATCACTTTATTAGTTGTTATCTTTTTACCTTATTAATTTATCACTTTATTAGCTATTAACAGAGCATAAGTTCGTCACTTAGTAAAGGAAAACAGAGCACAACTGTTTAAAGAAAATAGAGCACGACTGTAGATGAAGATCGACTTCAACAAGGCAGCAGAGAGAGAGGGGGGGTTTGAATTAGGACATTACCAAAATTATATTAGGAAAATTTCTCTCCTAAGGCTTACGTCTCACCTATTGGGGCGTAAAAGGCGACTGAGGCGTATGCCTTGGTGCGCCTAAGGAAATTAAGCGACTGCTTTTGTGATTCACAGCCCAAATTTTCAAGTCCTGAGGCGTTTTGGCATTGCCTCACCGCCCCAAGGCCCCAAGGCGAGTCCAGAAAACGCCTTTGAAAACATTGATTTATACCATGTTTGTTTAGGTCTGGATGGGATAGGATTACACCATAATTTCCTTTTATACCCTCCAACAATAAAAATAGTGATTTACAGTGAGGTTAATTAAACCAAAGCAAGTTTAAAAAAAGGGGTACTTTCAATATGGAGTATAATAAATATCAAGAATGTTTGGGAAACAACTCAGCCAAAAAAAAAAAAAAACGTTTGGGAAATTAGGGGTAATTTCTGTAGTCCCCCACTGCATCTCTCTCTCTCTCTGTCTCTCTCTCTCCAGGCCGCTACCCACCAGGCACCACCCATCACAACTCTCTCTATTCCCCTCATCTATCTCTCATCCAAATTGCAATGAACAATTGCTTTCTTTACCGATTGATTTCAAACTCAGTTGAAGAGCAACGAACATAGGAGAGAGAGACCCAGAATGGGTATTTTGGTAACTGAGCAAGGGAGACCCAGGATGGGATTGTTAATACCTGGTTCCCGGTGGGATTCCTAATCCACCAATTTGGCCGGATTGATAGTCCCGTCGGCTTCATAATCCCATCATCAATTGCGAAACCAAACGCAGTATTAACAGTCCCACGGGATTACTAATCCCATCCCATGATCTAAGAGACTTATCAAACAGGCCCTGAGTGCTTTACATTCTGATAATCATGACAATGACTTCGGGGTCAAAGTTATGCTTTCGGCTAAGAAAGAAAGAAAGATGTATAGGATATGATTAGCATTACCAGTATGTACATAGCAGCCGCCTTATTGATTGAAGCCGGAAAAAAAAATCTAATAAACTAACAATAGTATATGATATCTGCATGATCACGTCGTGATATAGTTGTATTCCTTCATTCATTTTGCATAGCAGTTATTTAACAAGCTGATGGTTACCGCTCACACTAACACAGTGTTTAAATTCTTTTTCAGATCCGTGGAAATCCCACCGTTTCCAGCACCCATTATGGGTCTCATTGACTCATTGTGTTTACTACAGTAATCTAAACTATTTGTCTAGATATTTAACTTTAAAATTATAGCCAGACACAATCAGACCGTCCATTTTATAAACCAAAATCCAATTTTTTATAAACCTATCAATGTTCAATTAAATTGATTTTCTTGCATGACTATTTAGCGGGCTCTACAAGGCGAACGATTTAGATTAATATAATAAACACATGGTGACACCCACAAATGGTGGTGGTGGGAACTATAGGATTTCCACCTGCGGTGGACAGAATTTAAACTCTATCTTCTATTATTACAATGAAGAAAACACTTTTTGCTTTAATTATAACAATAACTGTATGTATGGATCAAGCTTCACCAGTAATAAAAGTTGAGGACATGACTTAAGCCTTGCAAATCAATGAATTTACGGCCACATTTTCGGCAAGTCATTAATGTTGAGTTGATAAACCACCTACAATCTCATTACAGTTGATGTCCATTGGATGTGCAAGGCTGCATTTCTGGTAAGAAAGCAGGAAACCGAAAAAGTGGGATTTCTCAGTTCATGGTGCCAAGAAATTTGGACAGTCTTACTAGTCGAGTTCCTCATATTTGCATTTTCTTTTTGTACCCTTCAAGTCTTTTAGGGGCATCATCGTTACCTTTTCTTGTTGCTGGTAACTAATTTCAAAAAGAAAGGGCCGGCTTTGTTCGGTTGGCATTTTAGTTTAATTTAGTTTTGATAGTGGGCAGAGAAAAACATAGGGTAATGATTGAAGAGATGGGTAATGATTGGAGAGAAATAGAGAGATGAAAAAGTAATAATTGAAGAAATAAGGTAATGATTGGAGAAAAAAATAGGTTATGATTGAAAAACTAAACTAAAATGTGAATCAAACACAACTTAATCATTGACTTTTGCCCATTATTTTTGAACCAAAACTATCTCGTTGAGACGACCAAAAGTAACATATGTGACCAACAAATAAGCGCAGAGAGAATAATGAGCTCTATTTGCTCGGTCGTCGGTGAATTTCTGGATCGGCCCCCCCTTGAGTCCCACTGTACCAGACTATATGTCGGCATATTTTCTAAACGTACAAATGTAATCTAACGTTACCAGACTAAAGTCGCCCTTCCACTCTCTCAAGTTCACACGCTCTTAAATTCTATGGTCCTCTCTTCTTTTCCTCTTCTATAAATACCAATATCATCATAAGTCCCTTCTGTGTACAAGCCATAAGTTAACCAACCGATCTCAAGTCCCAACCTTAAACCATTTGCTGCCTATCAAAGAACAAAAGATGTCCACAAAACTTATCACCCTGTTCACGTTAGTCCTCCTCCTCCTCTGCTCCACGCTATCCTACGCCGCCCGCCCCGCGCCAAACCCTCTGGAGCACTATCTCGTGAAAACCCAACATGGGGTAGGTTCAATTTGTTGAAATTCAATCTTAGATATTGGTTTTGCTCATGGGTTTTGTGATTTGGGTTAATTGGTTCTTACATGTGTTTTTGTTGTTGTTGTTTTGATTAGGGTGTTGAAGCTCAGAAAACAGAGGTGGAAGTGGAAGAGAGCTGTGAAGGAGTAGGAGATGAAGAGTGCTTGATGAGGAGGACTCTGGCTGCTCACATTGACTACATCTACACCCAGAAGCAGAAGCCATAGAACTTTCGTTCATTAGCTTCGTATCGCGAATTAATACTTAATCACATAATTGGGAGCAGAAAGTAATACTAAAAACTCCACGTAGCTCCATTGTTAATTGCTGAAAGATACTGAAATCACTCATGTTCTAGCTAGTCATTTAGTTGCCATTGGGAAAAGAAACTACGTGGAGTTTTCTGCATCTTATTCACATATTCTGAACATCATCATATATTTGTAGCAATACGATATTGTACTATCATCATTCTGAATCATTTTATTAACTCAACTCAATTTGCCCGCAATTATTGAAGCTTACGAAGAATCGATGACATTGACACCTGAGTTATAAAAAACAGAAGGAAAAAAGAAGAAGAAGAAAAGAAATGATGAAGCCAATTTTGGAAAAGCCTTTTGGAAGTTGGAACAATCTACCGGTTTTCTCTTGGCTAATTATTTTGGGAATTCAATTGAACAACCACCTTTCGATTTTCAGGTGGAGGAGTTAAAGAAACACAACCAAGTCACGGGTCCATGTAGTATTCGGTTAAATTAAGGAGGTGGTTGGCGGTTTAGTGTTACAGTGATAATTAAAATAGAAAAAGGAAACAGTTGAGTGATCTTAGTATTACTAGCCTGTACTAAATCGAGAAATCGTTGTTAGGCATGAATTTTAGTATGTAAAACAAGCTTGTCAAAATTGCTCTACTTTGGCCAGAGTTAAACCAGTACCTATGGAGCACAATGCACATGCTAGTGCTCCGGCTTTTTATTTTTTATTTTTTTAGAACGAAAATACAGGGTCGGCTCAAAACTTTCAGCGGGGTTGGAAGCGCATTCCGAAAATGAGACCTTTATGTATTTTTCTATTAAGAAAAATCAAATTAGCAAATTCGAAACAAATTTAAAATATATATAATTGCTATCGAGTACCCCTTACAATTCCAAAGTTCAAACTAAAGGTATGCACACATCTCTCTTAAAAAACTGCACTTTTGCACTTCTTAATGATAAAAGGGTTGTCTAATACAATCTCCAAGCAAAGAAATCTAAACTACATTCATTCCAGAAAAGGTTTCTTTTTCTATTTTTTTATACCAGCCAAGCTAGTTAAGACGATAAGTTTGCTTTACTGTTTACATTTGTTTCTATCCCATTTGAGCTGTGTAAGAAAGAAGACTCTATCCCTTGCATTTGGTGGATCTAGCATGCCTACGTGTAAGAAATGCAAGATGGCTCTTTTGTTTCTGAAGTTGGGCTTAACACTTCGGTGGGCGAATATTGGATAATCATTACTTCCAAACATAACATATATGGGCTCCATAATTCTGGGCCCCTTGGTTGGACTTTAAATGTGGGGCTGTAAGCAGTTGCTTCCTCAGTTTACTCCATGAGCCGACATTGCGAGAGCGTCATTGCAAAAGTTGAAACCCGGCCTAAATAGGGAGGGGGAAGGGATTACTATCACTCGTAAATACAAGCAATTAGGTACTAACAAATAACGATAGTTTGATATGGCTGAATCCACACTGAAGTACAGTAACATACCATAAGCAAATCAAACTTGCCCCAACCCATCTTTTTCCTACACATTTGTGTGAGCCAAAAGGCCATAACTACGACCTTCCATGATTTTCAAAGAGGGAATGATTTTGGCACTTACCTTTTTTATAATCGAATTCCTCTTTTTTGTTTTTATTCATGTGAAGTTATAACATTACCCTTTAATGATCTTACTTTTTGACACATTTAAGAACAATATTATATTTTTACGTAGTTACGTAGCTAAAAGACAAAAGGAGAGTGCGGTCCTAGCCTTTTCGAAGCTAACACGATTTTCAGAACAAATTTCAAAACTCAAGCATGTCCACTTAGGTCATATATTTGTGTTTTTGGTTAATTTATTTTAAACAACCTTAAGGCTTAGTTTGGTTGGCAGAAATCTTGAGGAGGAATGAGAATGTGATTCCATACTTTTATAATTCCAACGTTTGGAAGAGACAACAATAGGAATGTGATGTCATATTTTTGTGATTCCCATGCTTGGAAGATTCTCACGCTTGGAAGAGACAAGAATATGAACGTAATTTCTGATGACACATCCAACTAGAAATCACATTCCCAGATTGAATAGGAATCTGATCACTCTCTTACCCCGTGATAATCATATATAGATTCCTGACTCAATCAATAAAAAAACAAAAAAGGAAATGTTGACACTGATGAATTTCCAAAATAGTCATTTAATGCATAAGATTATTGAATTAGTTTAAACACCAGAGTAAAATTACTTAAGATATTATATTTATAGGAGTTAAATTCCTAGTAATTATATTCCTATTCTTATTTTAGAAAATTCTTATGAATTTGATTCTTAGTAATCATAATTTCATTCCTACTGAAAATTCTGGTCATCCAAATATAGCCTTAACTTGTGCTACTTTCTTTCTTTTTTGAATAAATTTAATAGAGAGTGTAAAATAAATCAAATGCGTGATCAAAATAGGTTGGGCCGGCCGGGCAACAAACAACATCCCAAGCCCAACCAGGCTCTTTGGACCAGAGTACCAATCCTAACTCCCAAGCCCTTAAAATATCGGGGTGGGCCGGGTGATCACCTCAGACCCGGCTCGTTTGTTCACAGGACTAAAATCATCAGCTAATTGGGCTTGTTGCTTTTGGATCTCTAAATTCGTGCGCATAATTTTCAATAAATTTTTTTTTTTAATCTTTCTCCACGCTCATTACAAACCTCCCACTTAAACCAAACCCAACAGGATCATAGCCCTGGATATCAGACGCGGCGGTCATCTCAAACGCGGCTTGTTTGTATCTGCCCGCCCTGCTCTGATCTGAACATTCCCAAACTCTTTCAGCAGATTCCCACTGTTGCCAAAGCTTTCTATAAGGCGGTGAGAGCGAGAAAGCTAAGCAACAGAGTACAATAAAGTCAAAAACCCGCACGCTCACCGCAAGAATTTCATCAGCAAATCTCATTCGCCTTGTGTGGTACGAAACCAATCTTTTTCAATTTTCCTCTGATCTTTGTGTTGTTTTTTTGTTGTTTTGTTGTACTTTGTATTTCCTTTCACTCTTCAGTTGTATCTCTAAGTTGAAAAATCAAAAAAGAAAAAAAGAAGAAGAAGAAGGAGAAACTACAAATTCCAGCAGCTACCCGACTCCAAAGATATATTATTTTTTGTCATGGCGGGTAATTTGCGGAGTTGGAGTTAGGTTTGGTTCTACCTATAAATTTGGACTTGTGGTCTTCTCATAGCCTCAGAATCACAGGCCTTTGTTTCTTTCAGTAACAATATTTCTTTTCTTTTCGAGAGATGGAGGAGGAGAAAGTTGAAGTTGAGAATGTAGTTGAGAAGATGGAATTATTTGGAAACTTGTATAACGAATTCAACAATGTCTTTGCGCAATTCAGCAGCCCAATTAAGGAAACTACGGGGTGTGTTAATGATACTCGAAAGGATGACTATGAGGCTTTTGCCAATGACGCTGTTGTTGCTGCCACCTCTTTGAACAAGAAGAAGAGGAAGAATGATATTGATGGCGGCCGCCTCTCAAATAAGACGAGAAAGCTTCAGCAGCAGCGGATGAAAATTGCAAAATTGAAGCAGAAGATGAGGCCTGGTGATGTAGTTGAGGTATGGGATGCGACTGCAGCCCACCCTGAGCTATTGATATCTCTCAAGTCTTATCGGAATTCTGTGCCAGTGCCAAGACATTGGTGCCATAAAAGAAATTTTTTGCAGGGGAAGGTTGGTATTGAGAAACAACATTTTCGACTTCCTGAGTTCATTGCTGCTACGGGGATCAAGAAAATCAGAGAGGCTTACATTGAGAAAGAGGATAAAAGTAATAAGAAGCTTAAACAGAAGCAACGGGGGAAGCGGATACATCCAAAGATGGGGAGCATTGATATCAATTATCGGGTTCCCGAAGATGCGTTTTTCAAGTATCAAACTAAGCTTAAGCTGACGGCATTTGGTGATGGCTATTACGAAGGAAACGAGTTCGAGTTAGAACTAGATAGAGAGATGAAGCCTGGGATGTTATCAGAGCTATTAAAAGAAGCTCTTGGTATGCCAGAAGGAGCTCCTCCTCCCCCATGGCTCATCAGTATGCAGAGACACGGTCCACCACCTTCTTATCCACAGTTGAAAATTCCTGGGGTGAATGCTCCTATTCCTCCAGGAGCTAATTTTGGTTATCATCCTGGGGGTTGGGGCAAAGCTCCTGTTGATGAGTATGCCCGCCCTCTGTATGGGGATGTATTTGGAGTTCAACAGTCCAACCATGAGGAAGAACTAGTTGGTAATACCAAGCATTGGGGTGATTTGGAGGAAAAAGAGGAAGCAGAGGTAGAAGAACAGACCGAGGAAGAGGAAGACGAGGCCGACATTCAATCTTTTGACAGTGTTTCAAGCACTCCTAGTACTGGCGTTGGGACTCCGGATGTTATTGATCTTCGCAAGCGGCCAAGAAAGGATCCAGAGAAGTATTTTTATCGAGTACTTGAGAAAAAGGAAATTGGCTCTGGCTCTCGAGACAAGACTGCTGCCAAAGGTCAGAAATCAGATGGGGTTGATGTCACATTACAACCAGAAGAGTTGGAAGTAATGGAAAATGCTTTGCCTGCAAAGTATGAGGAAGCAAGGGAGGCGGAGGGGGAGAAGCTGTGCAATCAGCGAGAGGACTGCAGTGACATGGTTGCTGAGTATGGGACGAACAGGAGACAAAAAAAATGCAGGAAAAGGAGGGGAAATTCAAGGGAAATCATGTCTAGTTCTAGGAATTTTTGTTTTGTGATGTTAGAATGCTTGGCTGCAGGCCTAGAGTTTGGGTGTAGAATCACCCCTATGCCTCCCTTTAATCCATCACTCTAGTTAGATGTATAGTACTAGTAATTATTCTATCTCTCATTCTCTTTCTACACTTTTATCTCTCCAGATAACCTCTGAATGCTCTCTTTGATACGCAGCAAGAAAGAGCGAGAAAGTCTTGGTTTTTCTACGTCAGAGATTCACTGGTATGTCAACCTTCTCACTTTTACCCTTTCGACCTTTGCTCGAATATGATGTATATAAGAAAAAACCTCTAAACTTTTACCTGATGATACATTGTGATTGTTTATTCGTTTGGGATGTAATTGAGTTTTTTTTTTTTTGGTTTAACCCTGAATTGACTTTGTATTTCACTTGAGATTCGTATTGAGATTGACTTTTCGTTTGATTGGAAAAATCCTTGCATGTCAATCAGTATCTTGTAGCAATAGTCTGTTGTGATACATATCTTTTTGTATGTAATTTATGAGTATCTCTGAGTAGAAACCTATCTTCTTTTGTGTATGATTCTCTCATTGCACTAGATCTAAAGTCAGTTTGTTTGTGAGTAGGTGGCTAAAGAGCAAAAGCATACAGTTTTGATATAAACCTTTGAAGCAAATTTATGATTGCCTAACAACCACGTTTAGTAGGATGCACCCTCCAGATTACGACTAAATATTTGGTATAACGATTTACAATATGGCGGTTTCACAAGCAAAGGAGATTCGGAGAAGCTCAAATTGAGGTGGCCAGGGTTGCATGGTTGGGTTAGTGACAGACTGTCCACCCAATTTCATTTGCGGTTTCTATTGGCTGGTGTTTGATACCACATAAGATGGAACCACTGCTGCACTTGGTATTTGTTCCCATATATGAATTTCTCAGATAGCTGTTGGCTTAAAATGTAACTAATAATGGCAAACAGGCAGACAATTTAGAGCTGCAGCAATTAGTAAATGGCTAATATAATGAGTTAGCTATCAAACCTGTTATTTTAAATGATCATATTATGATTGCTTTTGAGAATAATAGGCATCCACAAGCCATTATGCTAATTCACTCTATTACACAGAGTAGCTAATTTAGAGGAATAGACAGCCGAATCACTCCAGATAACAACTGCATCCTCCGTATTACTGTGGCCGTTGGGACAGAATAATCATACGTTAGAGGAGCACGACTCTAGATTATCTGTGGATGAAGATTCTGCCGGTGCTCTTTGGGGAGAAGCCAAGAAAGGCTTAGGCGGGATTTGCAAGGATGCTAGGCTCCCTTCTAACATCTCCACCACCTTACTCATGGCTGGTCGACTAGAAGGATATGTTTGTATGCACCACAAGCCAACTGTCGTCATCTTTCTTGATATTTCTGTGTCTGCTTCGTTCATGTTACCATGCTGTCCAATTTCCTCAGCCAGTTCAAGATGCCTGTATAACCAATCAGGAAAATATTCAGTGGTATGGTCAACTCCAAGATTAATATTCTTTCTCCCTCCAACCATATCTATAATCATCATTCCATAGCTATAGACATCAGACTTGTGAGAGACCCCTCCGTAGATCCTAGAAAATACTTCTGGAGCAATATAGCCAGCTGTACCTCTTAGGTCTGACATTGATATGATACTGTTTTTCTTAGGGCATAGTTTGGCGAGGCCAAAGTCAGAGATCTTTGGGCAGAAGCCTTCATCTAGAAGAATGTTATGTGGCTTTATGTCAAAGTGCAAAATTCTTGTGTTACAACCACGGTGCAAGTACTCTAACCCTCTAGCAATTCCAATCGCAATTTGGTAGAGTGTTCCCCACCCTAATTGATGATCTACTGACAAATTTTTGTCTGATATGAACTTGTCCAGTGACCCATTAGGCATGAACTCGTAGATGAGAGCTCTTTTGCGACGCTCGAAACAATAACCCAGAAGAGTGACTACATTAATGTGAGCTGTCCTGCTGATGCTTGCGACCTCATTAATAAATTCTTCCCCATTGCCTTTTGATTCCTTTAGGACCTTCACTGCAATGAGGCTGCCATTTTTCAACTTACCTTTGTATACTAGGCCATATCCTCCTTGACCCAATTTCTCCTTGAAGGAGTTGGTCATTTTCTTCACTTCTGAATAACTGTATTTTTTTGGAGCAAGGGACCCGCAGTTTTTTAGAATGGCCTCAAAATTTGCAGAAACTTCATTTTCATTGTTCCAGAAAATGAAGGATTTACCAGAGGAATTTCGCCAAAAGTAGTAGAGCAGGGCTAGTGTTGTCACTACCCCAACGACCAAAACACTTCCAATCCCTGTAACAGCATAGGAAAGTCATGTACGGGGGGCGGGGGGAAAGATTGTGGGGTGTGGGGGTGTGGAAGTCTAAGTCCCTTGGTGTTTAAAACTTAGTTTGAAGCTCTATAGAGCTTGATTTTGAAAGAATTGCAACATTACCAGTAGTAATAATAGCAGTTAGAATGAACTGTTCAAGGATAATGTAAAACTGCATTGGTAATTAAGTGGGAAAATGGATCACCTATTCCAAGTGTTTTTCCCAAGTTCCTTTTGCTCTCTGCAACATAACAAAATAATTATGACAACTGAACTGAAACGATAAATGCTAGATAAAAATGTTACAATCGAGCCATCCTCGAAGAATAATTTCTTTGCTTAGCACTCCAATTGACTTGAAATACTCTTATAAGATGACTTACACAAGCAGAGTAACAAATGTCAATATTCCAATGTAATGGTAAGACATTGGATGGTAAGTAAGTTTTGGTAAGCAAATAGTCACAAAGGAACGTGCCAAACTGCCCTTGATTTTATGAGAAGCCCTCCTGATGTTAAGTTGACTTTGCTTCCCCAAGAAGTCCTCATAACTTTAAGAAGCCCCCGAACATAAAATTGGATTTTGATTTCATGATTCTCGAATCGTGATTTTTTATTTGTTATCAAGATTGTGTACAACTGTCATCAAGTTTGTTGCAGCTGTTATTTCTGTTAGTGATTTTGTTTGATATCTTGGGTTTTTAAGTTCTGGTTTTGCATGTAAATGAGGCACTATCTATGTACTCAAATTAGTCAATGAAATACTGATGAAGTTCACTTTCTCACTCAAATCTGGATGTTGCAATTTGGAAAATACTAAAATATATAAGCAACCAAATTGAAAGCTCATTGCATATTCATCTGCTGCAGTCCTAGGCACTTGATTATTGTACCTTTGTAGATGGATTCTAGAACTGAGAAATAAATCAGAGCAAATGCAGAATTAAAATCGGGAATCAGTTTGATTGTATGGCATTGTAATTTGGAATAGACGAGAGAGAAGTCTGAGAAGTATTGATTTGAGGTAGTTAGTAATAGCCTCCTATGTTACGTAGACTAGTCATGATACATGCATTGGTTATGGGAATCTGTCAGTGTCAGAATCAGGGCTGGTTCCGATGTTTGGGTTGTCCAAACCCGACCCCATGCTTTGTTGTCCACTTACTATTAAGTCATAAAAAAATTACAAGTACAAAAAAAAAAAAAATCAAAGTTACATTTTTCTTTTAGCTTGAATAACATCAAAATGTAACCCCGTTATAGTGATTTTTGATTAACACGATCCGGTTCAAAGAAAAAAAATTCTCCTTGCATTTTTTAAAGCAATTTTTTTAATTGAGTCATCATACTTTAATTATCCAAGAACTCGGGGTCCGTTCCGCTAACTGTTGATTTTCTCGCTTTTTAGTTAACATATGTGAGAAGAATGACTTGTCTCGAAAAGCGCAAAAATACAAAAAGCCACAAATACTCAAAAATGCTCTTAGTTGAACGGCACCTCATTTTCAGTTATCCTAGCCAATTCACTTAGGCTCCATTTGTTTCGATTTAAAATATATTACAATGTAAAATGTTTTCTCTGAAAACAAACTTCAAACTTTTTTTTTTTTTTTCAGGTGTTTGGTTGGCACTTGAAAATATTTTCAGAAATTGACAAAATCGGGGGGGGGGGGGGGGGGGGGGGGGGGGCTTAGAAGTGCAGTAGAAAGCAGCGGGTTCATTTCGGAAAATAACTTACGGAAGATTTAAGGGTAAGTCATTTTCATCCAATTAATGGAAAATGTTTTACATGTAAAATATTCTTCTCATTTTTTACACAATCAAACACCAGAAAATGTGTAAAATATTTTACCGAAAAATATTTTACTCCAAAACAAACGGAGTCTTAATCTCTCTTTCGACATGGTAGTTCGAAGGTAAGTTTTTATCAACTTTAACTTAAATAAAGGTAAAGAGAATATGATTGTAAAAGTTTCTTTCTTAAGAAAATAAGAAAGTTTGCTTCACATTTCAACTATGATTTGAGTGGGAAAAATTTTTTTCTGTTAGCTCGCTCAATTTATTTTAACAATGAGTTTTTTTTTTTCCAACCAAGTAATCTATTAATTATTTCTTGTAATATAATGGATGGGGAGGAAAACAGAAAGAGCCAAAACAAAAATAGAGAAACAAAAGAAAGATGGGCCTGAAAGGGGCTGAGAATCGAACTCAGCTATCATGGAACTTTGCCAGCATTTGGTGACCAAAGCACCAAGTGTGCACAGCGTGCCCTTTCAAAGGATTCCGTTCCTTTTAAATGTCGGTTTGAGGGAGCGCTAAGCGGGATGGCAAGCGCTCGCAAATATAGAGTCGCCACTCTGGTTTGAAAGTCCGACACCTAAGTAACCGTATTTTGAAGCACATGCCACGTTGTTTGATTTGAAAAAGGTGAAGGCACCAGTCTGTCATAACCATATCTGGGTTCGGGAGCCAGGTTACGAGAGGAGAAGGGTTTTATGACACCCCTCTCACCCAATCGGGAGATCGGTCTCTTCTTAGGCATTTTGTGAAAATATTTGTGATTCTTCTCTTATTAATCAATTTTTAGCCAATTAGGGCGAAGAAACAGTTAATCAGGGATTTAAAACTGTAACAGTTTGCAGAATGTAATCGAAAATAACATGGATGGATGAAATGTTGGTATTTAAACGAGATAAAGCTCAGGACCATGACTGGACGTCAAATAGTGCCTTAGTATGAGTTTGTCTCAAACTGTAGCCAACTTGCATGCATGGATCTTCATGCATGCAAGTCCACCATCGCGCAACAGACTCATACAATCACGCGTTGGTTGACATCCCACCAACAGGCTGAATTTTATCTCCTTCTGGGCTTTGGAATGACCAGTGCTCACCTAGGAGGCAAACCAAGCAGTTTATATGTACTAAATTCAAATAATTATTACAAACAGGATGAACAAAAATAAGATACAACCCCTAAATAGTGGGGGTGTTAAAACAAAGGTCAAGGACCAAGTTGCCCATGCAAAGGCAATCTCTGGAAATAGTCATATCATCGCGCGACAAAGTGAGATCAACGTGCGATGGTCCTGACTGGACTTTTAGGAATTGCTCTTGCATGTCTGGGCTCTGAGACATATTCAGAAGCAACCCATGGGCATTCCAAAGCTAATAAATGAGTAAGCTAAACTTAAGCTAGTTGGTTTTAACATGCAAAACTATGGAATAACCTTAAACATGCTTCACAGTGACTTATTACACTATATGAACAAGAAATCACTAGCATCTTATCCCCACGAGGACCATCGTGCGATGACTATGACAGTCGCGTGCATTATTGGGTCCATCGCGCGTAGGAAAGCCAGTGCATGGTTCTTGTAACCCTGCAAACTTTAGGGCCAAGACTGGTATTGATTACCAGCCTTGGCCCTGCCAGCCCCCCCTCAGGGATCAAAACAATAAGTAGGCCATAAATTATACATTTGCTTGAGTGCTTGAAAGTGGCTTGAACAAGTAGGTAGTGATGACAAAATGAGTGTATGGAAGTGAGTTGAGTAGTAAAGTAGCAAGAGTATTGTGGGTTGTGTGGCCTTTTATGCTTTATTTTTTGTAACCCTTGGCATAGAAGAGCAATGGGGTATTTATAGAAGGTGGGAGAGTGTTTGGTTGGTGGTGCGCAAGGCTATACAACTAGCCAACAAGGTTGGTTGTAGTTGCTTGGTGGAGAAGGGTTCCACAAAGGTGATGGGAGAGTGGATGAGAGGGTGGTGCAAGCCCAACCCTGCAAAAAGCTGTACTGGCGAGGAAAACGGGGTTATACAGCTCTGCAAACCCTTGATCATCACAAAAATCTAGCTGAAAAAAGGTGAAAAGGACAGGCGCTGACCATCGCGCAATGATTATGCCCAACGTGCGTTGGTCAACAGTCAAGGCTTTAACTTTAACCAACACCTGGCAGATGAATCACAGCGCGAGAGAATTAGTTCAACGCGCGACGGTCAAACCTGAGATCAGAGTTTTGACTTAGGGTTTTAGGGTTTAGGATGGGTTCCTCTCACTCCAAGCTCAAACCTTTTCATTCTCAAGACTGTCTTTGATTTGATTTATCATCGGGGAAACAAGAAACCGTAAAACAAAGTAAATCAATTGGGAGATCCAGATTGAGGTGTCTACATCAAGCAAATGGTTTGTGCTATTATGGGATACTTTTTTATATTTAAATTTTTTCCTGGGATGCCCAAGCCCGAGGACTTGCTGTGAATTCATTCAGCCATCCAACGGAAATGCCATCCATTCCATTGGACTCAGGATTGAAAAGAACTGTACTCCGGGGAGATGGTAAAAGTATTTGAAGTATAGATGGAAGAAGGAATTTGGTCAATTTGGGATCTAGTGTTATGTTGAAGCGAGTGAAGAAGTATAACATGACAAGAAAAAATATATGAAAATAAGGACCATATGGAGCTTTCAACCTCGAAATACAACCGCCACAGATATAAATACTTTTGATGGTTTGGTTTCCTTCCCTTGATATAAGGTGAGGCGACAGGTTTAGTTTTTGTTTCAACACAAAATGAAAATTGAAAGATATCACTGTTGGTCAGCATAAAGTACCAGTAAGAAGAGTCAAGCTAAAAGATGCTACTAAATGATTCAGTGAAAAAAGTACCAGTGAAAGAGCATAGGGTTGTTTAAGCAGCAGAGGGGAATCTCTAAAGGCCTTTATGTTGGGAAGAGAAAAATAAGTGCCAAGTTAAAAGCAGGAGTGTAGTACTCATACTGTCATTGCGGTGTTTGGAATGACTAATGAGGCCCATAAGGGCAGAAAGACACACGATTGCCATCGCTAGATCCAGAATTGCCTCCAGAATTGTTTACACACTCAGTACAACTTGTTATGGACCATTCCAACGTAAATCCATTTGTCAGCAACTCTGCATAGTCCTTACTCTCTTCTCGTTGACCATTCTGCCCTCCCTCTACTTCCACAGGTGCAGCATGACCCACAAGTAAAAGAGTGATAGCAGAGCACAATTGATCGAGTCTCCTCCGGTAAGCAAATAAGTAAAAGAGTGATAGGTAGAATTGGGAAAGGCACGTGTAAGGGGATAATCACTGTAATTACCAGGAAATGAGGTGGTGCAGTTATAGAACAAGTAGGGATTAGCAAAGTTGGGCCCGAATTCCAAGGATGATCGATCAAAGACCAAAAAACGCAAGGGAGCAGGGCACTGGGAATTCAACACCTCGAGGTTTACTAGCTGAAAGGAGTTGTTTGAGTAAAAGATGTCTTCAAGTAAGTAATTACTGCAATAACTTGTGTATATAGGCTTATCTCCTTCACAATAAACGTTGAATCCTGGGTATCCACAGAAATCTATATTTCCATCTAGCGGCTCTGCAGTTTTAAGGCATGCAGGCTTCATATCTCCAATTTGGGGATTTAACCGACCCTGCCGAGAGGATTCTAATGAGGAAATAAATTCTCACAAGGAAAAAAGTTTTCATTTGATCAAGAAATGCAGGCCCATTCGGATAGATTTGGTTAACCAGAATAAGAATTGGGATGTTAAAAAGGCTGAGGCGTATAATGACACAATTTCAAATACTGAGGATTAAGCATACTAGAAAGTTTCCTTTCAGAAATTTTTATGTTATATTTGACTTGTTGGATCATGGTTGCCTTCTTTCAGATTCATCTTACTGTAAATTCCAAAGCTAATTGTTAATTTCTCAGATTAGGTTCTTGGGTTTCGAGTAAAATATGTAAGCAATAAGCTCATTGCATAGTTATCTGTTGCAGTCCTAGTTATTATGTTTTTTTTTTTTACAATAGTGGGACTCTAAAATTGACAAATGAACGGTGCCCTTTGTCCTTATCTAAAAACAAATAAAAGCTAAAATCAAGAACAATTCGGATTATATGATAATGATATCAGAATTTTGGATGGCGGAAGATTAGGTCTATGGGGCATTGATTTATTAATCGTCAAAGTTGCAGAAGTGTACGTTCCATTTTACTACTAATACAATGCCCTCTTCAGTTAACATCTCCAGAACTCCTTTTGAGATGCTTTATCACGTCTTACCTTGTTCTTGTTGGTTTTGTGAAGCTTAATTCCGCTTGATTTTATCTAGGTTATAAATACTTGTTATATGTGCCTATATCAGTACTCTTTCTCCAATCGATATATTGTATTCCCTCCATCCATTTTGACAATCCCCGGATTAAAAATAAAGTAAAGTTCATAATTTTTTGAATTTTTTCTCACCAAATTAAAGAACTTATCGAGACCTTCAATTTGGTTTGAAGAAACTCAAAAAATCATGTACAGAAGTATTTTTTTTATCCGAAAATTGCACATCTTTCCATATGGGACTATCAAAAAGGGACGGAGGCAATGATAGATCCAAGTGAGGGCTTATGGGGGCGTTGTTTCGGTATTTTTTTTCTTTTTAAATTTAAATATTAATAGACTCCTTACTTCGTCAAATGAACTATTGCACAAAGATGCTCCACCATGCTTTTCTATTAATTTTTCCACCGCACCACGGTTAACTCCTATCCACGCTGAAGGGAAAGAAACTCCATCCGTATCTTAATTCTCTCAAAAAAAGTTTTCACGACATCCCACTCCTCTTCTTGCTATACCGCAAATTCAAATCTCCAATTCAGAGGAGTCAAAAACCCACAGAAGATCAAGCGATCCTCGAAAGATTTCACCTTCCTAATAAAGAAACATAATCATACAAACTAACCAAAAGAAACCAGAACTAGCAAGATCAAAGGGTAACGCACCTGTTCCGGTTTGACTTGATCCGCAGCTTACAGGATAATCCCGATCCGAACAATAACAAACGAACGAACCAGGATTCGAGGAATTCGACCCGCACACCCCGCCCGAGCTGACACACAGCTGACAGTTAGTATTGTTGGCTTCCCACACCAACCCAAAACCACTATCAAGCACTTCTGTCAATTTCTCTGAAGTACCATTGCTCGACAAACCCGCACCCACAGTCGAATTCATCCGAACACTCACACTTGTATTGCAACTAACAGTATTAAGCACGCTGGTCGTAAGACCAGCTGACTCATAAATACCGAAAGTTCCGTTGTTCCCATTCGCGTGGCACCAAAACTGATTCGGAAGTGTCGTGTTGCTGGGCGTAAGTGTCGTGCACCCGTAGCGAAGGACTAGCTCGGCTGTATCAGCCGCGTAGCTGAAGTGGTCCGGGTCCAGAGTGCCGTTGTAGAGGTACTGGGGGCAACTGTCGTTCCAGAATTCCTGTCTGGCTACTGTGAGAGCGTACCTTGAGTTGTCGATGGATAGGACTAGGTAAGGCCACGTATCGATGGTGAGCACCGGGGCTTCGCCCGTGCAGTTCAGGAAGAAACTCGGGTGGCCGCAGGACTCTGACCTGTTTCCTCCCCAGAAAGGGTAACCGATTCCCTGGATGTTCCCACATTGGAATAGCTGGCTGCAGTTCAGGTATTGCTCGTTGCCCTGCGCTAAAGATGTCGGGATTAGCGCTACGATCGCGACGAACATGTAGGAGATTGGGAAGAGTTGGGAATGCATCTTTTCCGGAGACACCACCCAAAGCTGAGACTATACCGAAATTCCTAATGGGTGTGAATAAATGTCAAACTTAAACAGGGTGTGCAGTTGAATTGATTTGGTCTTTTCGTAGTATGTCATCATCACAGAGAAACAAGAAGGAAGGTGACATTTGACAAAGGTGAGTGAATTCTTCTACTAAGATAGAAGCTTCTCTCGGAACGAAAAAGTGGACTTTGGTCAACATGATATAAAAATCAGGGGTGCTATGTGCTCCGATACAAGGCCACATATCACATTGTTGTGGGGCCCACCTTGGATCCCGCAAAAATAATTCAAACCATTCATTTTTTTTATAACAATTTTTATATAGATTTCTGTAAAAATTCAGTTCAATCGAATATCAATAAAAACTTTTTAAGAATTCGTAGGGCAAAGCAATCAATTTTGTCCTAGGAATTCTGAAAAAACTCTTATCGATATCCAATTGAGAAGATTTTTTCTTACACAAACTAATAAAAATTACACTAGTTTTCAAAATATTAGCAGTTCGAATCAACTTCGCATGATCCGTGGCCTTTTATATGTGCAAACAGACTTTAAAATCTACATTTCCCAAACACAGGTTATTGTCATCTGCTTTCACTATTTGAAAGTTGAAAACATAAAGGGTACCAAAGAAAACTGGAATTCTAATTTTTTTTTGAACACCACATCCACAAGCGGGGTAAATTAATGTATTATCCGTTGCAAAAAGAACAAATTGTCAATGAGGAATAATCCTCACATGTCAGAAACTTAAATATAACAACATTACTAGGGGCTCAATCTAACAAGAAGATGTAAATGCATCTTGGTATCTGGATCAGGTCATTCTGCGAGCCGAAGAAGGTCCAAGGATCCAGAAGGGTTGTGTACAATGACACGAGGGAAGCACTAGTTTAGAGCAAGCGAAACCTAAGATTGTACGTGTAGTTTATTCCCAAAGCAACCTCAAAGCAGGAAATCTCCAACAATTATGCAACTAAATATCTGGAACGTTTGATTGAGGCACGTACTTTCTTGGATCATCAAGCTTTCAAGGACAGGGAGAAGCTTATGCAGTTGGGCTTTGTTTTGTTTGGTGGTACAGCTTTTAATCTTGAAATGTTCTTTGGCTGCTACTGTTTACTTTGTTGGGAGGGAAAGAAACCTTTGAATTTTTCTACAGTTGCTAGTGATAAAGTTGTGCTGAATTTTTCTGCGATTTTGGCTCCCTGCGCTATACCGGTTTATCTCCAAACCAGACGCTCAAAAAATTGCTATGAACCGGCTGAAACGGTTCGTAGGCTTAGCAGCCGATTTTTAAAAGTATGGTAATGAGAACAAATGTGGGTGGATACAGAATTTCCCAGCATCAACTAAGTCATGACCGTTTACAGAGAAAGGTATAAATCTCATAACCGTTGACTATACAAACTTAGCCGATTCCAATTGGACTTCATGTTTTCTACTACTACATCTCATAACTGGTTTGTTAATCGACAAACAGGTTATGCCTTATTGCCCTAATAAATCAATTGAGACTATACGAACAGGTTATGCCCTATTGCCCTAATAAATCTCAACGGTATACAAACTTATTTTTACACCTAATTGGCAATAGGGCATCAATTGGACTTCATGTTTCTACTCTCTATTAGGAATGTAGAGCTCATTCCCTTTGTAGGGAATAAGATTACTGGTTCGTGGTCTACATACTTGCAACTTCTCAGGTATGATGTCAATTGTACTTTCTCAAAATTGTTCAATTTTGTTTGTTGTAATTACTTATTTTAGATGAAAGTACACAGAGACCTCCTCAACTATCACTTTTTTTCACGGAGACTCCATAACATTTAAAACCGACCATATAGACTCCCTCAACTATATGAAATCAAAAATTAGCCAACTCTGTTAATGGAATGATTGAAATGACAATTTTATCCATTAAAAATTGCCCATACTGACCCCTCATCTATAAAAAAAAAAATGTCCACATTGATCCCTTCAGTTAATCATCTTTTGATTTCAGTTCCTAGGTCTTTTTTACCCTCTTGAATTCTACGGCATTCAGTTTGTGGCGAATTTTCAAAACGTAGAAGAACATAGAGGTGCAACTTGAACCTTCCAAAGTGCCAAAATATGCTTGACAAAGATAATCAATATATTCAATCTCGACCTCCATTATGTGTTTTTAGTTCGTTTTTTCTAAATTTTTGTTAAAATCTTATGATATTATTTGGATTAAACATCTATCACGACAAGTGAAGTCTTAAAAGTAGAAAAAAAAATTCTGATCAAGAGCAAAAAAAAAAAAGTTTTCTAAAGACAAAAAAGTATCAAAAACTATCTTTTTTTGTTTAAAGTGTCGTCTTATATGATTTTTTTTTCAACATCAGTCCTCATTTTTACATTTTTCTAATTTCTCTCGTCAGAATGAATGATTAATCCAAAAAATTGCGACAAAAATTGCAATAAACTCAACAGAATCTGTGTGCATTGTGCAGCCTCCTCTCATCGATGTCCTGGCCGCATTTGTTATCTCTCACCAAACCTTGAATAAACTATGAGAATTGTAAAAGGAGAATAAATTCTTTACACTGCCGGTGTAAATATTTGTTTCCTCAAAATCAATTGCATTCCGATACCTGTTATAACAGTGGTCTCAATTAATAAAATATGACAACATGGCACAATGCAATTGATTTAGAAACAACAAATGTTTATACCGGCGGTGTAAAGAATTTATTCTCTTGTAAAAGAGGCAAACACAAACCAAGCAGAATGCATGTTTAACGAAATATATAGAATGAAATCATTGAAATAGCTATATCAATTGCATTCAAATAAATGTATAACCAACATAACCACCCCACTTGTAAATGCTTCCATTTTTTTTGCCCCAATTGCGTCGATAATTCCAATAGGATTTCCATTGTTCCCCTCTTACCTCATTTATCTGAAAATCACTCGGCGCAAATCCTAGACAATTTCATTTGCATTTGTACTCTCTGCTCAGGAGATTATATATGTTGGTGTCTACCAATGTTTTAAAATCCGGACCATTAAGTGAACCGAAAAAGGGACAAGACGGACGGCGGTTGAACCAGAATTGAATCGTGACATCATAATTATATTTAAAATTAATAATGAATATATTAGACAACTGATAATTAAATCCAATCTATATTAAGATGCAAAAGTTTACTTATTTAAAAGATATATACAAAAATTCTGCATCAGTTGAAGAAAAAGATGAGAAGTTGAGCTATTCTTCGCACTCAACACTTTCGGGACAATCGGTAAGAAAATGAATTTGGGGCAACAAAGGGAGTATATAGAACAGCATAGGCTGGAAAAGCTTTTTGACAGTTGTTTCATGTGTGTGAGCCGTAGCTTCCAATACATAGTGGGTTTTCAATTCAAATTTTAGACGGTCCGGTTCGATCATCCCGTTGCCAGTTCCCACGGTTCGATGGTTTAACTGCCGTTAGCGAATGATTGTAAATTAGGCCAATTTTGCAAATGCAATGGTTTTTCGGATCAAATTAGGCCAATTTTGCAAATGCAATGGTTTTTCAGTTGATCCGAACCGGACCAAGGGTCGGTCGACAGTTTAGTATGCTTTTATGGGCAGGAGAGAGCCCATACCTTTGCCTATCTTCTCCCGGTTGGCGTATGTCTAGAGGCCGTTTTGGAGAAACTATGGAGGAGTGGTAAAGCCTAAAAAAAAAACGCCCTCTGATTTATATGGAGCACTGTAAAGCCTAAAAAAAAACGCCCTCTGATTTATATACTAGCTAATCTTGTATTTCTTTCACATGCAGTAAAGAAGGTCTAGGATCCAAGGCTTTCATACCTTTCCTCACGCAACACCTCTAGATGTGATCAGGCGCCATACCTTACTAGCCTTCCCAATTACCGCTGCCATATCTGTCTATTGGTCCTTCCGAGACTACTGTAATGTAAGTTTCATTTGGGTGTTCCACTTTTTCAAAAAAGTAACTTCTAAAAAAAGAAGGTAATTTCAAGTTCAAAAATTATGTGTTTACACAAATAATTTTTCTACTAATATGGATCTTTTGTTTTAGATTTTAAGAAAAAAATCTAAATTTTTCATTTATTTGAGTTAATTTAAAAAAAAAATTTTAAAAAAACCAAGAACCCCATGTAATTGTTAAGATTTTTTTACGAAATAAGAGATTTACAAAGGCGTCTCTTTTGTCATGGAAATGTTTGCGATGTGCCTTCACAGACGTCGGCCAAAGCAAAAGTTGGTGCCCATTGTTGTCGCAATTAAGATTGTATCCCTAGCATAATTAGGGGCTGCTCAAATTTTCCGGTGGATACCCCGCAGCGTTCTCCAGTATGCTCCAAAAGCCTAATAACACGCTTTACAGCTATCAGCTATGGATCACCAGCCAATTGGTTTAGTTCCATGTACGAGTACTGTACTCATCTCAAAAGAATTACTGTATGTTGTAGCCCCTTAAGTATATAAGAACTTAATGGGGGCACTTGCCTCCACATACTCGGTCCATATATATCGATCAAACTTGAATTTCAAATAGTCTCAAAACGTATCATATGTATCAACGTCACCTAATATGACACACTAATATAAAATATCGAATACAATATCACTGCCAATTTTTTTGTGGTAACTGTAGCATCATCGTGTGTGAATCTAAAACTGTACATCATCTTTTTTTTAATTTTGATAACTACGTTTCATCTTTATTGGCTATTATAGGTGACATAGATACAAGGGAATTGGGGAAATGGTAATTGTCCAGACAATTAAGATGCATTCCTGTTGTATGCGCCTGTGTGTTTAATTACTAGGTACTTTTGCTACGTGCAAGGCACGTGTGCCATGCCCGTTGAATTGATCGGTTTTAAATTTTGTTGGGATATAGCTGCATATAAGTAGGTTATATTTATGCTTGCAAAAGGCTCATCCACAGTAGGTTACATAAGTTTGCTACATTAACATAAGTAGTTCCGTGACTATCTGGAAAGGGGCCAGCAGTGAAGTAGATTAAAAAGGACTAGCACTAAAGTAGATTTTGTGTTCCTTGGACACAACAAAAGTCTATGGCTTGCAAGCTGTTCATTCCAAAAGCTTGGGTAGGTCTGCAGATGTTGGGAGTGGTTGGCTATTTGTTGTCGTTGTGGCTGTCGGATGTTTGTTCAGCTGTTGCAGTAGAGTCTTCCATTGGGTTGTTCACTGTTGGAGTATCCACTGTTGGGAAGGAGGAGGAGCTTGCATTGTGTTTTGTGGTCTTGCTTTTCTTATTTGCAGTATTTGAAGGTAGAGCAAGGAGTGCTTCTGAACGGTTTTGCGCACGTCTGTCATGCCCGTTGTGGAGATCGATTTTGAAGTATTTGGACTGAAAGTTGTCGATGCCAAAAGGTTAGCTATCCAAAAACAGTGAAGTGAGGTATTTGCACACACATGCTACAAATTCCGAAAGTTGTGCGCCAAATTCCCAAACAAGACCAGTGGGTGTGTTTTTGCATAGGAAAACTCAGGTTAACAGAGTAGTGCTTGCAATTTTCTTAGGGTTCACCATATGCTAAAAATTATTTGTCTAACAATAGAGTTTTCCAACTCGCTTCAACCACAAGAAAAAGAAAAAGGAACTTCAATTATTGAACCTACGGAGATGCACAAGTACACTTCACAGATTTGATTATAAGGCGGCCAAACTTGCTTCAACAAACTTTTGAGCCTTACATAATAAAAAAGAGCTGCTAAACTGCAGTACATGGTCGCACAGTTTTATATTTAAAAGAGTATCCAGGAGAATCTTCCCCATGGCAAATGCTAACATGACACACCTTTTCCCAAGCTAGTCACATTCACATTTGTTAAACTAAACTTGAGTACCTTAGGAAGTTTGATGAGTCTATGTTTTGAAACTTTACAAGAATCTCCAACTCTGTCATAGCATAATCAACAGTCTCTTTGGCCCCAACATATGGTGGTTGGAATTTTCCAACCATTGTCTGTAAGTATATATCTTCATTTTAACGTAAGCCTGCAATAACCAAAATGAGAACATAAGTCAAATTAGAAATCAGCCTCAAGATAAACATTCAGACTTACATCAAGAATTTGTGAACGAGCATGGTTTCTTTCGGTTCTGTCTTTTTGGTTAACTTCATGAATTGCACCCATGTCAAGTTGCATCCCTAGGGCATTTGTTGTGTGGGAAATCTCTTTTACCAAATTAATTGTTCTGTCTAATCTTCATATACACCACTTACCAGTAAGCTATTAATAATAACCATGAAGAACTTGAAAGTCTTTTGAGGGACATGAATAAGAGCTGTTACAGAAATATAACAGGACTATTGAAGACAAGGAAAATCTACTATGAATATTGTAGCGTCGAATGTCTTGCAGATGAAAACGTTTGAAACCTTGAGAAGGGGGCTACTATATGAATACAGAAGGTTAACTATTGCAGAAGAGTCTTTCCAAAAGCAGAAATCCGGAGTTAGATTGTCCAGCCTAGGGGTTAAAACATAGAAAAGTGCCTTCTGATAGAAAGAGGAATCAGATCCTTTCTACTTGTGATACTCAAGGAAGTAGGATTGAAGACCCTAAAGAAGTTAAAAAGGTTTGTGAAGTTCTATGAAGACCTACTTGGCTCTAATTTGATCAATGAAAACTAAAAGATTTTTTCTGAGAGAGGTGATAAAGAGGAAGGTGTCTGCTGAACTAGGAACTGGACTTATTCAACCTGTGTCTGCTATTGAGACTAAAGAATACCATGTTTTCTTCAGGGGAGACAGCACCAGGGCCAGATGGTTTCAACAGAAAAGCAATAAATCCTTATCCAGTGTTTGCATTTATTGGAAAGGATCAAAGGATATTAAAGATAAAGCGAGTACGGGGCACAAAGTTGAAGCCAAACAAGCAAGCTTGGGCTAGTAACTCTTGGAATATCTCTATGTGAGTTTTGTTCTTCATATATGGGTGGGTTTGGTAAATAAAGAAGATGATGAAGTGTTTGTGAACGTACCAAACAAATGGATTCAATGAAATTGTGTGCGTGTGTGAGAAATGACCATGGCTACGAGTTCTTCGGGATTCGATGAAATTGTGTGAGTGTGTTGGCGCGCGAGGGCTATGAAATCTTGTCAAAATTTAGAAGCTCCTCCAAGTGAAGAAGCATGTTTCTTTATTCCCCGCGCAAAATTCCGTTAGTAACTAACAAGTGGGCCCGTCCCACCCAAAGCATCACTCACTGGTAAAACTGAATTTCTCTCTGCAGAGTCGCACACACTTTCATCAATTCAGATTCATCTCTCTCTCTCTCTCTCTTGGCGAATAGGTAAATCTCTCTGCTCTACCTGTGTCTGCATTTGTTATTGTTGAATTGCTACGTACACAATTACTATTTCATGCGATTGAGAGTAGAATTTCTCTCACAGAAGCTTTTGTTGATGCATTTGCATGAGAATTCGCCCTGTACAATCCTTGAATTACTTTGTTCATCATTATAGGTGATTTTCTATTTTTGTTGCATCACTCACCGGTAAAATTGAAATTTCTCTTTGCAGAGTCGCACTCACTTTCATCAATTCAGCGATTCATATCTCCCTCTCTCTCTCTCTCTCTGCGATTAGATAAATCTCTCTTGTAACAACTCCAATTTTTAGTAAATAAAAATCTTATTTTAATATTGAAAATTCTCTTATTTCGTAAAGAATTTCTTTTTAACCTTAATAATCCATCATAATTAGATTTGAAACTTAAAAAGTTATATCTTTTAAACATCGGACAACCTTGTCCTTTTCCAAGGACAAGTATACTTATAAAGATACTTGTATATTTTTCCTAGTGAGTAAATAATATCCTAAAATTATATTTCTTGACTGGAAATCCTACTTAGCAAGTAGAATTAGTTTTCAACCATTTAGTTAGGCTAACCAAGGTACCAATTGACTTAGTTATATTTTCCTAACATTTAAGAACCATTAGACAAAGGTAGTAATCATGATACTTCCAAAAGTAGTACCCATAGCCTATTACAAGCATGCCTAATTGCCCATAGGTTTACTTTCTAGGAATTCCTTATTCATTGGTCAACTAGTGCTTGCCCGTGCCTACGGCACTACACACTCCGGTTGAAATTGCCAGTGCCTAAAGCACTTGCTAGCTAGTGGCTCAAACTCTAAATCGATCATCTTCTTATAGGCACGAAAGAGAATTACTCATGCTTACGGCACTCCGCAACTAAACTTTTAAGTTAGCTACAAAAAACTATCAATTTGCGTATAGGGTTTTGAAATTGGAAGATCGGTGACATTTGTGCAATTACTACAAAGAATGTGGGCACTTATATTACATTTGCAAGGTTTCTTGTCAACCATTGGATCAAATCAATGTCAACCCTTTGATCAACTTGTCTTGTGTGGAGGCCCACACCCTTGTGTTTTATTAGATAGATAGATTACCCTTGAAAGCCTAACTTTAATCATTACCTTCCTTAGACCTAAGTATACCTAGTTATATATGTATAGATATATATATATGATTTGTCACGCTCTCGATTTTCAACATAAATAAATAATTCTTTTTGATAAAAGGATTCTCGCATTACATAGATAAATACCCAAAAAAAATTCCCACCTGTTTAATCTTACAAAACAAGTCCCCAAGATTAATGTTATACAGCTTTGGCACTCCAGCCCAAATTAGTTTAGATACAAGTACGAACATGTTTAGAATATTACAAACTTCAGTCAAAAGATAATTCAAGAGTAATTAGTTACGAGACCATTTTTAACAAAACGAGGTCTTTACAAATATGATAAAATAACTAATGATGTCAGCTTCCAAAAGTCTTTCACTATCAAGCACACGTTGCATGCAACCTATTGCCCAGCATTTGAACTCGAAAAGAAAGATTAGATTGAGCTACACTAGTCCAGTAGAAAAATCTTTACCAATCTTATATGCAAACGTGATGGTAAGGCCAAGAGAAGGAAAACAAGAGGATATAGCTCAATGACAAAATACAATCGACTTAAGGATGTGCCAAACATTCAAAGCGATCATTCTAAGATATGCTATAATTACATTATGCCATAAAGTTCACAATACTCAAGCAAGTAAAAACTTTGACACGACTCATTATCCCATATCTCCATCATCGGCATTTCCACCCCCTGCGCTGCCGTAAAATACCGCAAGGGTCACCGTATTACCACCCCTAGCATTAAAGTGTACACCAACATCTAAGGTCACCGTATTACCACCCCTTGCGTTACGAGACTATCTAAATCTTCGTATTACCACCCCTTGTATTATAAAACTATCTAAGTCTTCGCATTACCACCCCTTGTGTTACGAGACTTCCCAAATCAACCACCGACCCAAACAACTATTTCCTCACTCAACGTGCAAGTTAAAGCTTTTTCAAAACCTCATACATTCATGAAATATGCATGTCACCACATACCATCAATATCACAAAATATGCCATAAACGTTTGCAACAATCATTCATTCGCAAGTTGCATCTTATTGACATTTTAACCAAGTAAACTATTATCCATTCCATACTAACGAAAGGTCAACGGATCAAAAATAATATCCACTAATCATAGGAAGCCATAATGACACAACAAGAATCATAGGAGTAGCCAATGGGTGTTGGGAGACTGACACAACCCCACTCTAACTGTCATAACTTTCTATGTACTAAGAGTCTTTAGGTGATTTTGGTAATGGAAATTTAACTTCAAGACCTTCGAATCGATATAAAATTTGCATGAAACGGACATCAGACGAAGAAATTATGGTCGTTTGAAGTTGGGCTAACACTCAAAAGACGGGCAGAATTTCCAGAGAGGGGAGGGATCGATCCCCCCCATCACCAGGGATCAATCCCTGGGCTTACTGGACTAGAAATGAAGAGGGGGATTGATCCCTCAAGTTTAGGGATTGATCCCTACGCGATTTTGGGCGATTTTCTGCAGATTTTGACAGCTTTCGAAATGAACAAAGGGAGACGATCCTAGCCCGATTCTTACACCAAACCAACATATAAACACATAAAAGACATAAAGAAGTCCCTACCTCGCGACGATAACTGAGATCTACAAGATTTGAGCAAGCCCAGCCTCTTTGAACTTTAAAACTTCGATTCAAGCTCAACCAAGGAATTCCAAGCTTTAGGACACGATCGAAAGTCTGGAGGGAGGTTAGTCTTTGAGGGTTTTGAGAGATTGATGGAGTTTCGAGTGGGGAAGCAAGAGAGAGAGAGAGAGAGGTCGGTAGAGAGAGAGAGAGAGAGAGAGAGAGAGAAAATGTGAGGGAGAGAGAGTTACAAGGAGATAAAATCATCTCCTACACCACACACACACCCTATTTATACTACTACTATGCCTGAAGGCACGGCGCAACACATTTCGGTCATACGCTTTGCGATAGGGGAGAGAGCGAGGGAAAGGAATGTGCTGATCGTGTAATGATATGATCACATTTTTACCTAAGGAAAGGGATGTGCTGGTCCTAACATGATTTGATTTGATCAAACAATACCATTCAAACGAAAGAGGAACAAAGTCCATAACAAATAAACTCTCAATTGGAATTCTTTTTAAAAACTGTTGAATTCACTTTGCCTTGTCCCCAGCATTTCTCCAGACGTGTCTCCACATATTGTTACCGTCATGTCGCCTGTCCTTGCAGTATCGGACAACAAAGTCTATCCAAAAATTAAGAGAGCTACACAAAAGTGGGCATAAAGAATTAATTCACTTTCCACTATTTTCACTCTGTCAAACATGCATTTTAACAAACACAAAGTGATCATTTTTTAAAGACAAATAACAAAAGATATAGATCAAAAAAATTCTTATTCTAAATAGCAAAGGCTATTTTCTTTTTCTAAACAGCAAAAAATTCTCATCCTAAACAACAAATTTTTTCCCCATAAGACTCCCATCAAAAAAATTCCCATCATAAATAGCAATTTAGGCCACATTATTTTTTCTGCAAGAAGACCCTAAGAATGATGAGAGTCATACCAGAAAGGGAAAACCAAATTGATTTCGTGGTCAATTGATTGGTGGGTGTGCAGGACAGCTGATTGGGGAAGGAGCTTTGTGAGCGCTGTTTTTTTTTTTTTTTTTTCCGAAGCGCCGAGGAGTGGATTCTACAGGGGGGGTTGAGAGAGAGTGAGTAACTATGGAGAAAGAGAGAAGAGAAGAGAAAACACGATGGAGAAGAGGAGGAGACACGACGGAGAAGAAGAAAACTGCTGGGTAGACAGGCATGGGAAATAGGTTGGAATCAATGACTCAATCCAATGGTTGGAAGGATGCTCATGTTTGTATGGGTAGACAAAAGATCGCTCTATTTTATAATATAGATATCTTTTTATCACACCAACACTCCCTCAAGTTCTTAATTCATTCACTTTAATCCCAAATCTAATTAGTCACCAAATAAACCACATTTTCTTCAATTAGATATTTAATAAGCATTTCAATAAATAAAAAATTATCCAGGCCTTTACATGATTGCTAGGAGAAGTGTTGTCCATTGGTTATTAACTAGTCATTAAGACCTTCACCTTTAATCATTACTCCTTCCTAGCTTTATATGGCTACTCAAGCCTAAACCATTAGTCTTACACACACACACACATACACACACACACACATATATATATATACACACACACACACAGAGGAAATGGGAGAGAGAGATAGAGAGATAGAGAGATAGAGAAAGAGAAAGGCCGAGAGAGAGAGAGAGAGAATGAGGTGTGTGTGTGCATGTGTTGTACACTTCTCCAAGCTACCCCCTTCAGCCCTTAAGCCTATTTGCAGCTTGACAACCCATTTCTAGTCAACTTTAAGCATAGAATCCTAGCCTTAATCATCCTAGATTTGCTTCCAAAGTAGCCTTTAATCATCCTAGAACTTAGTCCTTAAACACCTAGATTTTGACTACAAACCTAGACTAGGATTGACTAAACATGGAAGGCTATTCTTTAGCCTAATCAAACTCTACCCTAGACTTGTAAGACTTGCTAACTTAGATGTAATACCCCTAGTCTTTAATTATGTTTTAAGTTAATTATGTGAGTTATTGGGCTTAATTTGCTAGCTAAAAGAAAATTGGAACATAATTTGGCATATGACACACTCACACACACACTCAATAACTTTTCTATTAGTCTAACAAAACAAAATAGAGAGTTTCTACGTTCTTTCATTCTTGTTTCTATCGACCACGTTTGAGAGAGA
Source organism: Rhododendron simsii (assembly GCA_014282245.1). NCBI lineage: Eukaryota > Viridiplantae > Streptophyta > Magnoliopsida > Ericales > Ericaceae > Rhododendron > Rhododendron simsii. The sequence goes on from CM024960.1 coordinate 10,353,266, forward strand.
GAGAGAGAACCGAACAGCAAGAAGAAAGAAGAAGAAGAAGAAGAAGAAGGGAAAATTAGGAAAAACCTTATTTGCCTTGGATTGAAGTTCATAGTTTGGTAATTCTTGCATCCCTTACTTGAATCTATGTTTGTATGCTAAATTCCATGCCCTAGTTGACTAATTTCAAGTTTAATTAGATTAGAAGCTGGGTTTTGATGTGGAGTTGAATGGATTCCCTTTTGAATGTCTTGAATTTGTGTAGCTTAAGTGCTTAGAACATGAACTACTTGAATTAGAAATCCGCAGAAGTGGAAATTTTGAATCTGTCCTGATTTTGTGAAATTTTTTTGAGGCAGTTTCTAAGCTCCAAAAATTATGAAATTTTTATAGAGAGTTCCTCTATGAGTCTTTTGTCTTTGGTAAAAATTTCGGGATCAAAATCAAAGTATTGAATTCTGTAAAAATTCGTGACCATGTAGCGCGCAGTTTTCAGACTGTATTGACTGCACAGGCACGTGTTAGGGAAACGGTCATAATTTTGAGCTCGGGCGATGAAATTGCGATCCGATTCCTGATTTTGAACCTAGACTTGTAGACCTAAAAAAATGCATGAAGATCATGTCTTAGTTATTCTTGTACAAAGTCAGTTTTTGCGTTAAAGTTTATGGAACTGCAGTTTCTGAGATTATTTTCTTGGGCTAGCTATCTAACTTCATATGTTTACCTTAGGACCTTATGTTTGTAAAGATAGGCTTGCTTAGCATCTTCTAATCATATTTTTATTGCTTAATTGTTTTAGGAAGTTTGGGTGGTTCGTAGAGCCGAGGTGAGTGATTTAATACCTAAACACATGGTTTTGAACTTGTTTTCCTTATCGAGCTTATTTGAACATGTTTTATAAATTGCGTACTCCATGGATACTAATGCAAGGTGGACTTATTTGTGAAATATTTTTGCAAATCTATTTAATGACATTCCCAACGACGGTCTTGCTAGGGGACGGCTTAATGGCTAACAACGGTGTTTGAGGTTGTTGCATGTGTGTTTTGGGATAATGCATAAACGTCTGGCTTATCCACTACCAGGGACGCCCGGTAGCTTTTGAATTTTGAATAGCAGAATGTGCATTATATTTGGCTTATGGTTTTGAGTTCTTTGTTTTGAAATATTTCAAATTATTTTGCATTGTCCATGGAAGGCATGTGAGTTAAGTATTAATCATTCACACAAGCTTTGGCTTATGGATTTTCTTTTCCACCTTTCAGGAAGCGACGTGTAGGGTGGCATGGTGTTTATTTTTGGGATATGTAGCATTTTTTTTTTTTTTGGAAACTTGCAGAAAGGAAGTTATGCTTGTAGAAACTTAGCTTTGTACATGGTTTGTTAGCTTTTGAATTTGTAAGTAAGCACAGCTCTGAGAGGTTCATCTTTTGGTTTGTAAAACCTAAGTAAGACTTTGGTTCGTTATCAATAAAGTCATCTTTTGCTTCCACTGTTATGTTTAGTCCCTTCTGATTATCGCTTGCTTAGATAATATTTGACTTGTGATTTGGCCTTAGTGAGAAATCACTGGCATTTGTCATGATTAAGACCTCAATGGGCGGGTCAGGGTCGTGGCACTAGACCATAATTACCTAGATTTACCTAGAAAGCTTAAGATCCTACTTGCCTTTTATAGCCTTAAGCCTAATTATAGAAGTGACAAGTCTTGGCATGCTTCAAGCATGACTTGACAAGCCAGTGGAGCAAATCCATGGGAGAGAGAGATATATATATGGCCAGCCAAAAGAGGAAGGGAGAGAGCCCAATGTTTTGCTATAAATAGGACCCCTTACTTGCCATTTCAACTCACACCTTCCATCCTTCAACTTCTCTCTCTAGAAATCCTTGTGTTCTTACTTGTTCTTGCTTTGTTATTCATTGTTTTTGAGTTCTTCAAGAAACTCATCCAAGGTTGCCACTAAACCACCACTCGACCACCCTCTCGATCCAAAAAGTTTAGTAGTTTAGTCAAGCTCTAGTTTCGAGAGAAACCTATTCTCTTTTGAAGCTACCGCAAGCTTTCCATAGGAAGTTACTCCGTTCGATCGCCAACTTACTTTCCATAGCTGCCCTACCGCCAAGAAGAACGGTAGAGTGCCTTGTTCATTAACTCAACGTATAAAAGTAGAATCGTATGTTTGAAAAGTATAAGTAGATTCTCCTATACTCGTTAATCCTAAGTGTAGAAATTGTATGATCGTGTAGATTAATCTTTAACCATTATCTCTAAGTATATTGTATGATGCTTATAATGAAATGCATGAGAACTTGAAAAAGGTTTTACTAAAGTTTTGAAAGGAAGGGGAGTATGTTGAACATCCCGATTTGATTTTCCGGAAAAACATATGTTCTTTAGAACTTCCCTAAAAGGAAGAAAGAACGGATTTTCAAAATATAAACTTGATTGGAAGTATTTGCATTTTTATCTTAGGATGGCAATGAGCATGAATACATGTTTACTTGAATTGTTGCTTGATGTATAATAAAGCATAAGTAATCTTCACTCCAAAGGCGTCCGTACATGCGGCGTTATGCTTTATATTGTGTGCTAAGTGTTTGAGCATGACTATGTGAAACTAGGAAGTATTATATGGTATCAATGAAATAGAGTTGGGTGATCTTGCTAGTTTAGTTTCAAGATTACAATGAATGATTTATAATCACTTACGTGAGAAGTCCTGCTGTGGAGTTATTGCATGAAAATGAGACACAGAAACTGAGAAAGGTAGAAACATGACACCTAAGGTGTGGTTAATGAATAACGTGATTTGAAATCGTAATGTGGCCGGACGTGGTAGCCCATTGTGTGTATGAAAACTCTCAATGTGGCTGGACTTGGTAGCCCATTGGGTGGACTTGTGAAAACCGCAATGTGGCCGGACGTGGTAGGCCATTGTGAAGATTTCAAATGGAGCCGGATGTGGTAGCTTCATTGCTAGTATGGCTTGGTTATTCGCGAAGAGGAGCCAATACAAGTTTTGATTGATTTGTGAAACCGCAATGTGGCTGGACATGGTAACCCATTGTATGTGTTGCCAATGGAGCCGGACGTGGGAGGCTCATTGGTAACGAGGTTTGGAATGCTTTTCGAAATGTTGATTTGCTAAAGTGAAAACGAGACACGGTCTACGAAATGTCTCGTAGGAGAAACTCAGATTTCACGGACACCAATACCAGTGAATGTGGATGTGTCATTGTTAACCATAAATCTATAAATTATTGAACATGTATGTGCTATTTAGAATCCGCTGCTTGTGCATGAGTTGGTGTTATTGTTGTAACCCTGACATATTATACTGGGGGCGACACAGGTATAATGTGTCAGACCTTGTAGATGAGCAGGGTGAACTCTACACCTTGGAGGCTTTGGAACCGAAGAGCTGGTTAGAATGGAGGAGCAGGCGGAGCTGTAGTTAGAAACCTTAGTTTCCTTCCCTTGTGTAAATAATGAATTCTTGTGGGATTTATGATGTAATAATAAGTCAGACTCAATTTAGATTTTTCAATGAAATTGTCTATTTAACGTACCTAAAATTCAGGGCATTACATCTCTGCTCTACCTGTGTTTGCATTTGTTATTATTGTTGAATTGTTGTGTACACAATCACTATTTCATTCGATTAAGAGTAGAATTCCCCTCATAAAAGCGCTTGTTGATGCATTTGTATGAGAATCCACCTCGTACAATTCTTGAATTACTTTGTTCGTGTTTTTAGGTAATTTAAAATTTTCGTTATTTATGTTCGTTCAACTGTTATGCATGCAATCACTATCAATTTCTTTTTTTGGGCTAATTTTTCCTTAGATTGACATAAATTTGTAGAGGATAAGTTATTATGGAGCTCCATGAACAAGTTATTACGGAGCTCAATTTCGGCCGTTCAAAAGTATTTTGGAAGATCCGAATTAAAAATAATCTATTACCGCTAGATTATTTTTAATCCAGATCGTCCATAACACTTTTGGACTGCTTAGATTGAGCTACTCCATAAATAAATTATTTTCAAATTTGTATCGAAGTTAAAGGGCATCAACAAAAACTGTTTTTGGTGGTGTAATTGCTTCTCGCTTCTGCTCTACTTGATGTAGTAATTGCTTCTCGCTTCTGCTCTACTTGATGTAGACACCTCCCTGAAGCGGGGCATCGCAATACAGATTGGTCGTGTTTGTTTGTTTGCTTTCCACTTTGTAAACCAAGATCGTGGATATTTCCATGGCTAGGAACATCGCCACACGATAGCGGTTATCATCAAAACAAAGTTCCCACCTAGTTTATAAAAATTAGGAAAAACAAGTAGAGATTCTAGGTACGGGAGCCAAGAGTACAAATAGGAGAAGGTGTTAGGCACTCCTCTTTGCCCAGCCGTGAGACTGGCCCATAGTTGTTCGACATAGGATTAACACATGCTTTATTTAATTCTAACACGTAATCTGATTAATTAGCCTTTAAACAGTTAAACGTGAGCTGAGATAGTAATTGAAAGCATGCTTCAGAAAATAGAATAAAACAAACATGTCATAAGGAGATGGATCTCGCGGCCGATGAATGGATGTCAAGGCCGAGAGATCCTCCTGGTTTGGAAGTATCGGCCAAGGAATTGATTCCTCAGCCGATGTTCTTCCTTACACCAGACTTAGCAGATAATCAAAGCGCTACGAGTAAGCATAAAAACAATAAATAAATTGACCCAGAGGCCTTTAGGCCTCACCACCTTGATCTCTCAATGGCTTGATTGCTTCGGATTTGATCGGATTGATTGATTGCTTCTTGAAAACCCTAGGGTTAGGGTTTGAACTTCGGGGTTTGATCATCGGATTAGCAGCTGCCTTCGGGAGGTTAGGGCTTTTGCAGAGGGGGTTTGAGAGTGTATATTAACAGAGTTTCGTGGCTAGAGAGGGTGTGTGACCTTATTAATTTCGTGTGTGTATTTTCGAAACCCTAAGGGTCCTTTATATAGGCATCGGATGACATCACTCCAACCAATCACGATGCACGATTTGAATGGGAAGTATATATGCAAAAGATCTCTTTTCATACTCTCCTTACGTAGTCTGAATGCATCAGAGTTTGGCTGCTAGGGTTCGGGGATTGGATCAAACGATTGACAAAACGTTCCAGAATCTGGAAAATAGACAATCTGGCGGCCGGGCAAAGGATCTGGCGGCCGAGGAATAGAGGTTGTTGCCGAAGGATAGATTTTGCGGCCAAGGGATTGATCTCTCAGGGAGATTTTCAAGCAATGGGCTTCACGGGTGAAGAATTGATGTTGAGGCCGTGAGATCGATGTTACAGTCAATAAAAAGATTCTCTTAAGATACTGTATGTCTGTCTGAAAGGCTGTTTGGCTCTAGATTGGGTCTTCTAAATGGCTCAAAGTTCTCACCATAAGTTCATGGGTTTACGAGAAGTCAATCAGTAATCATTGTATCCACATCATCATCAAGATGGTCCCCAAGGTGGGACTTGAAATAATCATTGGGCCAAATTGGAGTGTCTACACTTGATTTAAGCTTTACTAATCGTGTTCACTATTCTAGTCAAGCTTTCTACAAGTTGGATTCAGTGTGATCAACCCAAACTATATGTTGGACCTTAGTCATGTAATTCTCCGAAACCGCCTTCGTCCCTGCTCTGAATCCCTATTTTGCATTCGTACTCACAATCCTTGCACTCAGGAATTTTGTTGTTTGGAAGGTTTATGAAAGACATTTTCATACTCGTGTTCGCACTTCCCCTCCCGCTCATGCATTATGGGACTTAATGTGTCAAGCTTTTAACCTAAATCTCTATCCAAATTTGAGTGAAGAAATGGGCAAAGATGAGAGATGCTCTTATAAAGAGTTTATTTCCTTTTTATCCCTTAAACTATGCACCTTTTTCTACTTAGTCCTTAAACAATCAATTTAACAATTTCATCCCCTCAACTATCATACTGTTACCTACTTACTCCAATAGATAACGGAAGTTAGGAATTTGGACAGAAAATGTCACGTAAGGCCTGTTTGGGACCCTGTAGAACAGATACTTGATTATGAGAGCTTTAGAGATAAAAATTAATTTTGACCCTTTAGGATAAAATGATCAGAAAATAAGACCTTCGCACAGGTTTCAATATGTCGAAAATTGGAGCACTTAATTTTTTAACCATATTTTTTAGTACATAAACCTTTTAAAAAAAATTAAGTGGTTGAATTTTCAATCCGTTTGGAACGGTGCAAAGATCTTATTTTTCTAATCATATTACTCTAAAAAGTCATGATTAATTTTTATCTCTAGGGTTATCATAATTAAATATCTTCTTTGTATTTGAGACTCTTTAGAGCAGATACTTAATTATGACAGCTTTAAAATAAAAATTAATTATAACCTTTTAGCATAAAATGATCAAAAAAAATAAGATTTTTGCATCGGTTCATACGAATTAAAAATTATAGAGCTTAATTTTTAACCATATTTTTAATATATATATATATATATATATATATATATATATAAACAGTCTAAATTCTATATGAAGAACTCAGTATTTTTTTTAAAAAAAAATTATATGTTTGTACTAGTCTCTATAAAACGCCACATAAGATTCTAATATATGAATATTGTAAAAGAAATTAAGTGCTCCAATTTTCAATTTGTTTGAACTGGTGTGAAACTATTATTTTTCTAAACATTTTATCCTTAAGGGTCATACTTAATTTTTTTTCTCTAAAGCTCTCATAATCAAGTATCTGTCCTACTCCCAAATAAGGCCTTACTTCACATTTTCCGTCCAAATTTGTAATTTTCGTTATCTATTGGACTACGTAAGTAACGACATGATAATTTAGGAGATGAAATCATCAAATTAATAATTTATGAACTAAATAGAGAAAATGGACATAGTTTAGGGGATTAAAACCTCTAATAAACTATTCTTGAAGTTTGAAGCTTTAATACTCACTGTTTTTTATATGATTTACAGCGACACTTGTTGACAAGATGGGTGATCTTATTTATGTTGATTGGGGTCATAGTAGGTGGGAAAGAATTGCAGCTCCCAATGATCATATACCTAGTAAGTACTTAGGCGCACAAAATCTTTGGTGTATGTTAATTCTTGCGGCAATTCTTGAAATATAAAGTTCTGCTTTGTTGTATGTTTTCAGTATATTTCACCTGGGCAGATCTGGGGGTTTGGACTCCGGTACTCGATCAGCATGGATGGCGTAAGTAATTCTTGTTGGTTGATATTCTTGAAAACTGATTGAGTTTATTAATATGACTTTCAATTTTTTTTTTTCCGAGCTATCTGTGTCGTGCTTGCAAGTTTGGATTGCAGCGCAATTCAATATCCATAAGCAGACAAGTCCCTCCATTTGTTCCTTCTGATCGGCAAACAATTATCGACGGGGTTCTAAATCTCCCAACAGATCACCTGGTTTTTGAGTATGGGGCTACGGCTCAGGGAGCCAATACATTTTCATATCTTATCACATTCGGTGTTTGTCTTGCTGAAGAGTACAATTTGTGGCTAGACACTGGAGGAGTATGTTAAAAAAGTAATTTGTAATCTTCTAGAATAATATAGAATGAGTATTTAAATATCTAAGTTTAAAATAATTAGAAGTGTGTAGAAGTAATAATTACACTAGAAGATATTTGTATGGGTAGGACTAGATAATTCTAGAAGAAGCATGAAAGATGTTTTGTAATTAAGCACATGGGTTAAAACTAGAAAAATCTAGAAGTTAGGAGATCTTTGTAATGCACATGTGCTTATCTCTAGCTAGACAATTCTAGAGAATTCTATGTTGATGGAAGTGTTCTATAAATAGAGTCTTGTTATACTCACTTTGATGTAATGAAAATCTACTAAAAACCTTTCACAACTTGTAATATCTCTCACCCATCCTTTCTTTATAAATCCCACTCTCTTGTCCAATTTACTTCAAAATCTAACCTAGTACCCCACCAGAGTACTGGTAAGCTTAAAATAGAATGCATGTTTTGTGGTGTTTACATCCTGATTTAAATACTAACTAAGTTAAATTTATTTCCCAGCCTAGAAGATTTAGGATTCAGGGGTTCCACTCATTTCCTCCTGCAACACAGATTAATTTGATCAGACATACCATCCTGTGCTTCCCAATTACCCCTGGCATATCTTCGTATAGGTCCTTCCATGACTACAGGGGTGTAAGTTCCCTTGTATAAGTCCTTCCTAGGCTTTCCTAACTTGTGTTTTGTTCTCATTGCTGATAGTTGTGTACTGTTCCTTTGCCAATGAAATGAATATTTTTTTGAACTAATTCATTAAATTTCGTCTTTATCCGGGCATATATTACGGACGCCAAGGTGAAGATGATTTCTATTCGGGTGAGCACGCAGTTGTGATAGTTAGGTACGAGGAATTTGCCGGCTTGTCATTCTTCGTTATCTAGAACACATGGGGGCCCGAGTGGGGCGTTCATGGATATGCGTGGGTTGAAAGTTCTCTCCTTTCTAGGTTTATGTACCCCATCATTTGTCCACACTATAATTTCCCTATTTGAGCATTGGGCTGTAAGACAAATCTAAGTATGGAACTTATGGTATCAAGTTGTATAAACCACTCATATTGCCTTCTCTAAGGAGTCAATTAAATTGGTGATTGGGTTATTTTTTTTCCCATTCTGTTAATAGTTTCAAGAATATTAGACACATCAAGGTAATCCAAATTGGACATCTAAGATCAAAATTCAAAGGCCTTTTGATGTGTCTGTTAAATGTGGTAGTGCTCTTTTTTGCAGAGTGTTAATAGATTAGTCCACAAAAGATTTTAGAGTCTATTCATAGTCTCGAACCTCAAACGCCCACGACGGGTTCGCTGGCCTCCCACATGAGTAGCGTTTGTTTAGATGGTACTCTCTGAATGGTAAAGAATTTGCAACAGTTCATGTTCCCCTTGGAACCGATCAACTCAACAAAAGTTATAACCATCCAGAGGTGAACAGATGTTAAGATCGTCTATCCAAGATTGCATTAGGTGGTGCAACACTCTTATTCACCACATATTTTTGTGAGCCTCAGTGTTAAGTATATGCCAGGGTGGCTTTGCTGTGTATTTAGAAAGTTCCAGCGAATCCCCGGGGGTTCAAAAAAAAGATGTGCTAAAAAAGTGTGCTACTTTTTTCATTTTTCATACAATTTGGTTTTCTTTATTCATCAGTAGTCAAAGGAAATAAAATTTAATTTCCGGTAGAGAAAAATTTGTAGAAAAAAATTTGTGGTTGAAAAGTTATTAGGTGTTTTCGGTAGTGAATAAGTTGTTGAGAAATGTCAAATTATTTTCGGTAGTGAATAAGTTTTTGATGGGTATGTGAATGAAAGAGTTATTGAGTTGGTAAAAAAAAAATTTGTTAGTAGAAACGAGATGAAAAAATGCATTAAATTTTTAGAATTTGTGAATTGAAAGATAATATAACTCAAAAACAATAAATTAGGCCTTACACATTTCAACCAAAATAAAGATGTTGATGTCATATAGAGTTTTGTATACAAAAATTTTCTTAGCATTTTATGTTACTGGCTGAATTAAAATTGTACGAGTATGAATCTCACAATCATACACTAAAAAATGTTTATGTGATGGATAAGAGTATTAGAACACTACGCTGTCTCAAAAGCATTGAATAATTATTCGTGGTTGTGTCTCAAATTCAAGAAGGTTTATATATGCAGCTATATATGGGCTCTACAGCCAGAACGGATTTTGGGTTCTTCCTAGCTGGCCCGTTTTTGTCACCATCTACCCGACCAGGCGCTGCAAGCATCTAAGCATACCCGTCCAAGCCCTGTTTAAGTGATCTATCCAATATATCCTGCTCCGCTCCCCTCTACTCCGCGTTCCACACTCTTCCAGCTTCTTCTCCGTGTTCACGTGCCTGAGCGGCGCCTGGTCATATCGCAGCATGCGTCAAAGTTGTTGGTCTTCTGGCTCCCCTTGGTGCGGCGGTGGTGGAGCGTCAGGTGGGGCGCGTGTCGAAGGGGTTGAGGAGGAGGGACGAGTCGTAGGTGTGGGTGAATGGTGATCCAGAGGGGGGAGATCCTCGTGGATCTCATGGAAACATACTCCAGATTGAAGTCCTAGTGGATCTTAGGTCTTAGTTATGCCTGTACGTGTAGGTGTGTAGGTATGTTGTATGTATTGTTTGATTATTTTTTTCCTTTTTTTTTTTTTCAATCGATAATTGGTGATTATTCTTATTGCTGAATCAAAGAAACATCGAGGGAGGCTTCCCTATGAACCCAGCTTGGAAAATCCTGAAGCCAAGTTATAGGGGCCTCTAAAGATAGGGCATATTTGGCTAAAACATTAGCTACCCTATTACAATTACGAGGAACAAAATTAAAGGAGCAAGAATTAAAGCGACTACCAAAAGACAAAGTATCTCTAATTATGACCTCCAAGCATGCTGTAATCTGTCTCTTCCCCTATAACATGTTGATCACAGTTTGAGCATCCCCTTCAACAGAGTATGAGCTTCCAAGCGAACAAATGGGACTGGCCAATGCAATGCGAAATCCTTCTGCTTCCACCATTTCTGCTGATGCTCTTCCTAACATAGGAACAGCCATAGAGCCCAGAACATCTCCTAAAACATTCCTAAAGACCACCCCCACACCCCCGTTACGAGAATCGGGATCAAAAGCACCATCAACATTTATCTTAATCATTCCATGTACTGGCGGTCGCCATGGCTCAGCAACTCCACAATTCTCGGCACAAGTAGAAACTTGATTCTTCTTAGTGGTCTGCAAAAAATTATCAAAGTCCTCCAATGCACCTTGGATAATTTTTGTTTCCAAATTCCATTTCTGCTTGAAGGTCCAATTGTTCCGTGCCATCCACACATGCCAACCAATTGTAGCAAATAAACCAAGGGCTTCCTTCTTTACTTCCCCATTAGGCATATCCCCAAAACTCTTCCACATGTCTCGAACCTGTGCATTGCATGTTATCTCCGGACGCAGGCAAAATGGAGATAACACCCAAACTTTTGATGCTCTGTCACAATGAAAGAGCATATGGGAGGGTGTTTCCTCTGCCAAACCACAAAGAGTACAAATAGGATCTACTTGTATCTGTCGATGCATCAGAGCACTAGTTACTGGAATAATACCATGCAAACACCGCCACATAAACATTTTAATTTTTGCGGGAGCTTTCATATGCCATACCTTTTTCCACATATTCTCGTCAGCCTCTAATCCACTGATTTGGCCACTACTACGGGCTGTCCTTCTTGTCTGAACAATTTCCTTTGCAATAACATAAGCTGACTTGACAGTAAAAGACCCTGTTGTTGTACCCCGCCAGATGCATTTATCAACCAACCCTGTCTTACTCAAAGGAATGCTCAATATCTGCTCCACATCTCTAGAATTAATCACCTCCTTAATGACTGACTCCTTCCAAGCCATATGGTCGTGATTAATAAGCTCTTCAACATATTTCCAGTTGCTACCTTGAGGTTTCGGGGTGAGAATTTTAGGATAATTCGAGTCTCCAAGCCATGGTTCCTCCCAAATCTTGGCTTTATTACCTGTCCCAATTCTCCACTGCCAGCCCTTACTAATCACTTCTTTGCTTGCAAGAATACTCTGCCATGCCCATGAAGAGGATTGCTTTGGACTAGCCTCCAAAAAGGAGGTTTGAGGGAAATATTTTGCCTTGAACACCCTAAAAAAAAGTGAATCATCTCCGGTCATTAAACGCCACCCTTGCTTTGCTAGCATCGCCAAGTTAAAAGCCTCAATATCTCTGAAACCCAGACCTCCCATGCCCTTCACCTGCGTCATTTTCTCCCAACTCATCCAATGAATTTTCCTTTTCTCCTCAGTACCACTCCAAAAGAATTTTGCAATTACTGAGTTTAACAACTTACAAAGACCGAGTGGAATCTTTACACAAGCCATGGCATAGATTGGTAGAGCTAACAAGACATGTTTAGCTAAAACCTCTCTACCCGCATGGTTAGTGAAAGATCCATCCCAACTTTTAATTTTCCCCATGGTGCAATCTTTAAGATACATTAGAGCATCTTTCTTAGACCTTCCAATGATGTAGGGTAGGCCCAGATATTTCCTTTCCTCTGTACTATTGCAGAACCCCAATATCTCTTTACACTCCTGCCGTTGATTAGCTGTAGTATTGGAACTAAAAAGAATAGAAGATTTTGAGGTGTTGATTAATTGACCCGAAGCCTGCCTATAGGTATCCAACACTTCCTTTACAGCTCCACTTTCCTCCATAGTAGCTTTGCAAAATACAAGAGAGTCATCTGCAAAAAGAAGATGAGAAACGTACGGCCCTCCCCTGCAAATTTGAATTCCTTTCAGTTGCCCTTGCCTCTCCCTCTGTTTAAGTAAACAAGAAAACCCCTCCGAACATAGGAGAAACAAATACGGTGATAAGGGATCACCTTGGCGCAACCCCCTTTGAGGCTTTACATAACCATGTTGCTGGCCATTTATAGTTACAGAATACGAAACCGTGGTAACACAGCTCATAATCCACTTCACCCATTGCGAATGAAATCCCATGCGTCTCATGACAGCCTCAAGATAGTGCCATTCCACTCTATCATAAGCCTTGGCCACATCTAACTTCAAAGCCATGCACCCAACATTTCCCTTTTTTTTCTGTTTTAAGTAATGGACCACTTCGTGGGCAACTAAAATATTATCACTAATCTGTCTATTTTGAATAAAAGCACTTTGATTCTTACTAATCAAAAAAGGCAGAATATGGCGTAATCTGTTAGACAAGGCTTTCACTATGATTTTGTAGAAGACATTACACAGCGAAATAGGTCGAAATTGCGATACCTGGACCGGTGTTTTGACTTTAGGGATGAGTACAATTTGCGAGTGGTTAAAACTCTTCAGCATATGACCTGATTGGAAGAACGACTGGACCGCCATGGTCACATCCTCCCCAACTACCGCCCAATACTTTTGGTAGAAGCCAGCCGTCATGCCATCTGCTCCTGGCGCTTTACTAGGATCCATATCAAACAAGGCTAGGCGAATCTCCATAGCACTAAACTGTCTTGTAAGAGAATTATTCATCTGTTCTGTTACCCGTGCTTGAATTGAATCCACCACCGCATTACCTTGTCCCGACCCCTCTGTCTGGAAAAGCGTTTGGAAGTATTGTACGAATTCCCCAACAATTGCATCTTGATCCTCACACCAATTCCCATTCGAATCTTGCACCCCGGAAATAGTATTCCTTCGCCGTCGTTGAGTAACTTTAGCATGAAAGAATGCAGTGTTGCGATCACCCTCTGCTAGCCAAGATTTTTATGCTTTTTGCCTCCAAAACCTCTCCTCTTGCACCCAAGCATCTCCCAATTCCTTCTCTAAAACACAGATTTGGCCATTATCGCATGATTCACGGTCTTCTCCAATTGCTTTAAGTTTATCCTGTAACTCATTAATCTTCTTCCTAGCATTGAAATTCTTCACCTTGCTCCACACTCGCAACTCCTTGCGGGTGTTACGAACTTTATGAAACACTTCAAACATCTTAGACCCATGAATAGTCTTTTGCCAGCCCTTGCAAACTGTATCATAACTAGCCGGATCATTAGCCCATCTACTATCAAATTGGAACTGCCGATAACCTGTAAATTTGGGGGGATTCGTATCCAATAGTAACACCGCATGATCAGAACCAACCGCAAACAAATGCTGCACCCTTGCCCTGTCATATTTCAGCCGCCATCCTGGTGCGACAAAAACACGATCCAAACGCTCTTTAACCTGCCCATCACCACCTCGTCTATTAGACCAAGTAAATGGGTACCCATGAAATCCTAAATCGACTACCCCAAGACTATTAACAAAATCTCGGAACACCCTAAGGGACCAAATTTCTCTTTTCCTCCCCCCTTTCTTCTCATCTGTCCACAATATGTCATTGAAGTCTTCCCATAACACCCAATCTCCAGTACTTTGCTGTCGATACCGCAGAAGATCTTCCCATTGGGATTTGCGTACGCTATCAATGGAACTTGCGTAGAGGTTGATCAAATGCCATTCATGATTAGACTCAACATCCTTTATTAAAACTTCAATAAAGAAACTACTCCTACGAACAAGACTAACATTCATGCCCCGTTTCCACAGTATAGCCAAGCCACCAGCTATACCAGATGGATCCACAACTAGAACATTATCCATTCCAACAAAAGTCCGAATAAAATCGACTCTACAAAGCTGATTTTTCGTTTCGGAGAGAAAAATCAACTGGGGAGAGTGGATTCGGCAAAGCTCCTTCAATTGATTTGTAGTCAAGGCCCTCCCCAATCCCTGACTATTCCAGGCCATAAGCTTCATCTGTTCTTTTGGGCCCATTTTTGGCTGGCCACCTCCACCATGTCCGAAAAAACCTGCACCCCATCTCCTTCCCCAACTTTCTGTTTCTTAGCCTCATGGTGACTTGTTTCCTCAGCAATTTCCACCTCCACAAGAGCCGCTTCAAATTTCCGTTTGGTCTGTTCGACATGTACTTTGCCCTTTCCTCTGCCCCTCACACCTCGAACCACTGGATTACTCTGTTGCTTCTTGTAACCTCGACCACTAGACCGCTTCTTAGAACCCTCCACCACCTCACTTTTCTCTGAGATTTCCTTTACTGTTCCAGATACCTTAGATGCTTCCCTACCAAGGATTAGGGAGTCCTCGCACAATTTCTCCTGAATCTCCACTCCCGTTGGATTAGAACAATCCTCCTCCATTATATCCTTTAGGCTTCCAATTGACCCATCAGATTGGGCCTTCTCCTTCCCTTCTATCTGGACCTTTTGAATTTTAAGCGTAGTTGCATTTCGTGGGCCAGACATTTGACCCATAATAGGTGGCCCAATTTTTAAAGGGCTCACCAAATTACGCCTCCCTAATATCCGTGTCCACATTATTTGAATCCCATTGAAACGCCAAAAGGGGGAAAGGGCCAGGTATGTATATGTGTATGTACTGTTTGATTTTAATACTGAAAAGGAATAGGGGAATTAGGGGCGGGAATTGTGTAATTTGGGGATCTGAATGAGATGGGGTGTGTGACTTGTGCAGAATTTGCAGATGTGGGGTGTGAATTCTGCATTTATATCAAGAATCACACCCCTGAGAAAAATTCAAATTTCACACCTCTAAAAACACAGATCAAGAATTTACATCCCAAAAATACAGAATTTTGGATATTTGAATTCTAGAAAGGTATATAAATTTTGGAGGTGTGAATTCTGAAAATGTGTGAATTTGTAGACTGGGCCATTTTGGGTGTGAATTCTGGATATGCTAATTCACAAAAAAAAAATTTACACCCTAAGAATTCACACCTTCCAGAATTAAAACAGAATTCATATGCCTCGTTTGATAGAATTCATAGCCCCTAAAACTAGAATTCACATTCACATGTCCAATTTAACACAATTCACACTCCTAAAAACAAAATTCAAAACCCCTATTGGACACAATTCACCCCCTTTACAGAATTCACATGCCCTTATTTGACAAAATTCGTACTCCCTAAAATAGAATTCATCTCCTATTTGATGGAATAGAATTCACATGCCCTAATTAGAATTCAACCCTTATATTTGACAGAATTTACACTCCTAAAAACAGAATTCAAAATCCTTATTGGACACAATTCACCCCCTTATTTAACAGAATTCACATACCCTATGTGCCTTATTACAAAATTCAAAATCCTTAAAAATAAAATTCATCCCCTTATTTGATGAAATTCACACGCCTTAAAAATCGAATTCACCCTCCTATATTTGACAAAATTCACACCTCACCACTTTAGACCTCAAATCCACACGAAGTTCTAGACTTTATGAGATCCACTAGGACTTCAAACTTCAAACCAACCAACCAACCCACAACCAACATAGATCTTCGTAAGATCGATCCACCAGGACTTTCAACTTGAGAACTACTAGGACTTCCAACATGATTTTGATTCCATCACCGTTTGAATCGTCGTCAATCAACTCCTCTCGCTACAATTCTCCTCCTTGTCAACCGTCGTAAAGGAAGTGATCGAGTCCTTGCCAACTGTCATAAACGAAGTGATGGAGCGGAACAAAAACATTAAAACGACGGCAAAATTGTAAAGCCAAATTTAAAAAGTTACCAAATGGGATACTCTCTACAAAATTGGGTTGGCAAGGAACGGCAACAAAAAAGTAGAACCGACCGGTAATTTCCCGAAACTAAATTTAATTGAAAAGGTTTGTTTCAAATTGATGGGGCTTTGCGGATCAAAAAAAAATAAAAAATTAGTGGGGCTTTGCGGGCCGAACGATACTATCTATCCTTCAGGACCAGAATTAGTGGGCCTAACAGCCTCCCCAACCCAACCGAATAACTATCTATCACCATAAACTGCAGATAGGAGAAGTACTGTATAATATCTATCGCAGAGACGATTTCCTCTCTCTCTCTCTCTCTCTCTCTCTCTCTCTCTCTCCTTTTACTTTTGGAATGCTCGGCCGGAAGAGGTTTCTGTCGTTCCCCCTGGTCATCGGAGCGGTTATGTAAGCATCTCTTATTTCCTTCTTTGTGTATGTCATACAGGCTTAAAGTAATGTAGAGGAACTTCAAACAATGCCCTGAAATACCGCATCGAATCCGTTGGATTGACCCTAATTATCTTGTGCAAAGCATCAGACCCAACTCGTGTAGAATTTGCTGGGTGCCTGTATATCATTTCTGGATGTCAAGAGGGAAATTCGATTTGGATATTGATTCATAACTTATATACAAGACATTAGCATATTTAGTAAAGAAAAAAGGGGTTTCATTGGTGATGGTGGTAATTGAGAAGCCTTGGCGTGAGTGCCAATACATGTCACCACCAAAGTGGTAGCCTAGATGGCCAAGGTGTGAGGGTGAAAGCCCCCCCCCCCCCCCCCCCCCCCCCCCCCCACCTACCCATCCCCCTACACGGTCGCAGGTTTGAATCCTGCTTGCGGGTTGTAGTCCTGTGAACTAGATGCTGTGTGGAGGGCCCTTGGTCTGCTCTAGCACTTTGGGGGTTGTGGTGATGGGCTCGCCTTCCCAGGTAGTAGCTATGGCTCAAACAAGACATTCTATGGCGGATGGGAATCCCTATGGTAATGCCCCAGGGGATTTCCCATCTTTTTTGCTTAGCAAAACAATAAGTCAGTTGTCTAGCGCAGGAAATGATCAAGAGGGAAGGCTATTGCAGCCATTCGAGCATGGTATGGAGAGCATTGGGCATGAATTTACTCATCGGGTAAGTTGTGGTGACATTGGATTTGGCGGGTTTGTATCCATTTGGGTCAAGTTGAACCTGCTGTTATAAAGTGAAAGTGGTGATGGACGAGGCATATCTTGTTTGGTAGATGGAAGAGGTGGAGAGGTTTTGCAGATGCAGGTGGGGAAGCTAGTGTATGGCCGTAGTCACTAGTTTTGAAATTAACATTGAGAGATATTAGGGAGACGGAAGTGTTGTTTCTAACCACCTTTCTCTAGTTCTTCATAATTGTTGAGTAATTAATAATGTCAAATTAGTGGCATATGATTGGATTCTGTCGTTCTAAATTTTCGGCTCTTTGAATCATGTCGTCTGTCAATTTCAATAGTTCCCTATAGGTTGTTTTTAGCCTTGAACATTACATTGAGATTGCATCATTTGTACTGCCTAAACTCTGAATCTATTCTCTATAGTAATTACCTAGAAATACAGTCCCGAGTCCTGTCAACAGGTGCATTCTCCTTACCAACTTTAGTTAAAAATTGCTGTACTTTTAGTTAACTAAAGAGTTTAACTATGATCTTCTTATTTCAAGCAAAGTGGAAGCAAGAACTCTGCCTGTATGCAATATTGTAGGTTTACAATGAGATAGACTCATAGGAAGAACACTATGATGTAAATTTAACTTTAAATACTAGCACAACTGTTGCATGGTATTGAAAACACGTACAATTGAATGAGTAGTGCCTTGTTATTTCCCATATTAGTTGGTCAAAACCTATGAGAAAGTTAAAATTCGCATTCTGCTATGCGATGTTAGGGAGGGGTTGGTAGATTATTAGTTTGTCTCCAGAAACGATTCTGCAGTAACTTCTTATGCAATTTGAAGAAAAGTGAAACCACTGCTAGTTTTGATTTCGAACACTCTTTGAACTGATTATTGGTGGTATTCTTTTGAGCAGTAGTTCCTAGCGCCTAGCCTTTTCTTAGCCGGTTTGTAACTCTGTTCCTTGTTAGCCAGTTACACAGTTTGAACATCTAATGACTTTCTGGGTTATCCAGAATTGGAGTTGTTTCTGGAAGAGCAATATTCGGGCCACCACTCGACGAATACTGGAAAAAGAAGGCTCAGGAAGAGGCAGTAAAAAAGGAGAATGACACAAGCTCTACTTAAAAGCAGATTTTTTTCAAGGTTCACCCAAAGGTTGGAAAGTAAGTGGATCATCTATGCATTTACTTTGTTCTCCGAGGTGGATTCCTTGAGATCCCGTGTTGGTGTCTGTTCTGTATTGGCGATTAAAGTGGAAGTTCTCAGTTAGAAGCCAAAGCATTGGATGCAACTGGAGCTTTAGCCACATCATTGCAAGATGGACCCAAAAATTCGATTGCTTTAACAGGTTATTATGTCTGTTATTTTAGTCCCTTTTTGAACATACACTTGAGCAACTTACATAGGCAAATTACCGAATCTTTCTAACATCATCAGGATATTTCCATTAGATCTTAGAAATAGCAGCCTTTTTGTTTGTTAGTTTACGTTTGGGAATGTAATTCATAATCGATTATGTCATTTGATGTGAAATTCCTATTATGGTTCTTCCAAGTTCCTATTATGGTGATATGACGTCAAATTTGTAGATCTTAAGATTCCAACCTTCTAAACATGTGAATAGTAATACAATTGGCTATAGAAAGCGGCAAGGACAAACAAGTTATTGTTGCGAACCATTACGATAGATGATCAAACAAAAGCCCAACGGAAGCATGTCCGTGTATGAAAGGACAGAATTTGAGACTTCTTCCCAAGGCTCTTTAACCTGCTAACATTAAACAATACTCCAAGATCGGCTGTAATGAAAAAACACAAAGGACGCCATTTGATTGAGAAGAGAAGAAGAGGAAACGATGAAATCCCGGAGGAGTAAGCAACATTGAATCAACAATACAAACCTCTTGCTGAAATGGAAATATAAGAGTCAAACTTAACGGAGATGCCCACATATAATCGTATCACTCACTCAACATGGGGTTGCAAAACAAGACCTACCAAAAACAGAAACAAACACAATCACCCACTGTAAACGTCTTGAACACCTATGCTGGCACCAATATCCAAACACTGCCCAGTATGTGCAAACACAGAGAAACACATACAGTTACAAAATCAGATGATTTTTGTGTCACAAATGTGACAACTTCGATACTCCTGTCAATGACTGCCTCATGAGCACCATTAAGACTACTTCTCATGCCCTCACATAGCTTCTCCATCAAAAAATCTAGAAAGGATTTAACAGTTTCGAAAGTTACCCTCCCAGTCAAATCAAGAACAAACTTTCTATTGCTTGGAACTGCCAGCGTAGAAGACACATTATGCACCCAGCCACCATCCTCATTCTCATCGAAAGATTCCCACATTTCCCCATAAAGCTCTTCATTCATCGAATTCTGATTTTCAAACTCATTGATAGCCAAATACGGATCACTTGAGTTGGACTTCAAACCGGAACTACCACTAGTCAAGACTTGGTGAGATGTTTTGACCAGAGTTTCTACTGCTCCATTGCACACTGATGCCACCATCTCTTTCATTTTCCTCTCGTGCTTTGGATTAGTCAGCCCTGAAAAAAGCTCATTGTAGGTATTGATGTGGATCGTCTTCTCAAGATAGACGGTAACTGCTGTGCTCACAAACAACTGGATACAATCACCAATGAGTTCTCTGCTCTTTTCACCACACACAACATTCACCCACTCGACCGCAGACTTCGAATTGTTACTGGTCGCAAAATCAGAATAAGCCATAACCAAGTGTTTTGCAAAGCTCCCAACAACAACAGAAGCAAAACCAGACCCAGCTGTAGAGAACAGCTTAGCAGAAACCCGGTCCAAAAAGCTCAAATTCACACTCATTCCATCATCTTTCCTCATTCCTGATCGATACCCTGTTGAAATTCCAACAGTTAAAGCCCTAGTAACCTTAACCACAGACTCCGAAAACTCCTCCGACCTCGTTACCTTAGAAACCTGCCTTACACTGTTCGGAATTCGGTCCGAATCCGATTGCACAAACTCTTTCAGATCTTTTGATACAACCCCAATTGCCTCAGCTGAATTGGACACAGCTTCAGCAATTGAAATCAGGGCTCCCAAGAGCTTCAACAGCTTTTTCCTCTTCTTAGCCACATAAGGCAAGTGATAAACGTTGTATGCTCCATATCCTGTGAAACCCAGGGCGGCCAGTAGAAGAACCCACTTCCCCCTTTTCTGGGTATGACCAAAACCCTCCTTTGCAAGCACTAAATCCATAATCAATTGGGTTTGGGTAAATTGTAATCAGAATTTCAGTGGTTTCTAGTTGGTTGGGTTATTTGACATTCGAATGGTGATCTAGGATTTGTAAATTGAAACGCACCAGTAATTGCATCCACCCAGACATAATATACCCACATACACTGCATGTAAGTACGTGTATCTATCTATATGTAAGATCAACGAGAGAGAGAGAGAGAGAGATCACGTAATGTCAAAGCGGTTGAAGATGGGTAACGGAGGGAGGCTCGTGTAGGAAATGGACAGCGAAGCGTGCACGTAGTTAATGCTTAGATGAGGGCGGCGAAATGAAACAGAGTCGATAAGGATCAATCAGTAACCAGCTAAAAGGACAAAGCTCAACTACCGGTAAATAACACAAAAGGCACAAAACAAGCTTTGGGGAGAGAACTGGTTTACATCAGTGAATTGCGATAGGAGTAGCTTTGAGATCAAACTGGCCCCAGTTTTGCTTCTCTCTGAATGAATGAGACGAGACAAATGTGATGCAGTGATGGGGGTTCTGGATAAGGGACTGACTTCTGTCCCCTCTGATGAGGGTCCACTTGAACATGGGTATGACAGAAATTGGGTCTTACCAACCGAACTACACGAAGTTTCGCTTGGCTCGATTTATTTAGTAATCATGTTAAGCTTGAATTTAAGTTTTAGGCTCGTGTAGTGACCGTGCTGGTCCCGACATATGAATTGTCCTAGCTCAACCTCATATTTTGTTGCTTACTTACAATGAAGTCATATAAAATAAAATATATATACAAGTACAAAAAAAATTTAAAATTACATTGGCTATGTTTGGTTAAGAGTTTAGTTTAGTTTAGTTTGGTAGTGGGAGGAGAGAGAAATAGGGTAATGATTGGAAATAGGGGTAATGATTGGAAAGAGATAGAGAGAGATGAGAAAGTAATAATTGGAGAAATAGGGTAATGATTGGAAAAAGAAGTAGGGTAATGATTGAAAAACAAAATAAAACCAAATCCAAACATCCAAACGAACATAGCCATTGTTATTTTAGCTTGAAGAACATCAAAAAATCAACGTCAACATGTAAACTCCAGTCTCAAAGAAAATAAATTCTCCTCACATTTTATGAAGCAAAATTTTCAATTAACTCATCATACTTATCCAAGAACTCGGGACCGTTTCGCTAACTTTTGACTTTTTAGTTGATAATATAAGTGAGGAGAATGATCTGTCTCGAAAAGCGTAAAAAATTAAAAAAGCCTCAAATGTCCCAAAATACTCTTAGTGGAATGGCGCCTCATTTTCAATTAACATCATAGCTCATCTCTTTAATCTCTCTTGTGAAATTGTAGTTCGAATATAAAAATAAAAACTATACTAACTCACTCGATTTATTTTAGTTATTTTTTTTTTTATCAAATGGAAGAATATATCACTTATACATAACTGTTGTGTTTGTTTAATCAAAAATTTTCAATAAAGTAATTTTATTTTCGTAATATTGTGCCTTGGGAGGGAAACAAAAGGGAAAATTTCAAAAAAAAGAGGAGAAATTTATTGCATATTTATTAACTACTAAAAGAAAAAAAGAATTAAAAGTAATTTTTTGAAGTAAAAGTAAAAAAAACAAAAGGGGAAGGTTAATGCTTTCTGTTAGTTACTGTTAGAAGAGCCTAATTGTTGATAGAATAACAAGTTTAGGTGTCTTTTTTGTTATTAATTAAATTTTATGTGTTTTTTTAGGGTGTCTTTTCGTCATTAATTAAAGTTTCTGTTTTTCTGAAAATTCGTGACAAGTTCAAGGGCATTTTTTAAAAAATTCAGAAAACAAAAGGGGGAGATTAAAATATCATGACGCAGGGAGAGTTCGGGAGTAGAACTTAGCTTTACGAGTGACTTAAACAGCATGCTCTACCACATCACCAAGGTTTAAGCATGCTCTACCGCATCACCAGGGCAATGATTTGAGCTTGCATAGGAAACTTTTTTATATTTGTATGTAACTTGAAATTTTTTTTTTTTGGGTTGCCCAAGACCAAGGGCTTGCAGGGCTTATCCCGGGGCCGGCCCTGTGTAGTGAAGGAGCTTGACTCAGTTCGTTTGGATAAGCTTGGATCGTTTATTTTTTTATTTGTCAGACGATTGGATGTTAGCATGTTAGTAGAGTTACATTATTATGGCAAGCCAACATCGTTTTATCGACTTGAACTTGAGACCTCTCACACTGGCACTTAAGTGCTCACTCACGACCGCTTGACCTACAGCTCTGGGTCATTGACTCCTTTGTATTGTTTACAAACGAGCTGAGCTTGAGCTCAAATTTTGGTCTCGTCTAGTAAACAAGCTGAGTTCCAACACTACAAAACTCAACTCACCTCGACTTGTTTGCACCCCTACTCTCATGTGATAATACATCATGTGATGCAAAATAAACCAGATCACGCGTCTATTTGATGGAACCGATCACGTGTCCATTTGTATTTAACGTTCATGCATAAAATCAAGTTTATCGAACATATATGTCCATCGAACAAATCATATTTGTCACAAGAGGTATAAACAATTAGATTCTAACCATTTATTTCTTTTCACACAATTAAATATAATTAGACCAATTTTTTTATCGATCTCCGATAAACTTGATTTTTGCCATGAATACTAAACACATCAAGATCAACTACATAAATAGTTTGGCTTGTGAAATAAGACTGATGATTTTCGTTGTGCATCACATGAGATCGTCTATGGATTTGAGCCGTGACACTTGTTTAATCCACTTAATATTCACATGAAGCACCAACTAACAAAGCCTGAGAAAATGTGATGTTATATTCAATTCGAGCAGCTTCAATTCATCTCTCAATCATTTTTCACGTTGGAGCTAGTCTTGTCATCCTCTCTTATTCAAAGAGTACAAATAGACAATTTTCTATTCATTCACTCCAATCCATTTTTTCACTTTTATCTCTATCCAGAGTTTGAGTACAATTTCTCCATTTTCAAACTTTAATTAAACACGTGGACCTTTCGAAAGTTCATACCGAGATATTGCCAATGATGTGTACTTGATAAAGATTGACTTTGTATAGGAACCTATTTTATGGAGATAACTAAAATTCAATTTGGCCACCTTCAATTCATCTATCATGCACTCATTTTCCCAGTTGGAGTCTCGTCATGATATTTTACATGCTATTTTACTGAAAGAGTAAAATAGACAATTTTTTATTCATACAACTCCAATTCAAATTTTCCACTTCTATTTATATATGTTCTTTATTTTTTATATAATTCTACATTTTAGATTTTAATTAATTAAACATGTGATTCATTCGAAAGTTCATATCGAGAGATTGCCAATGATGTATACTTGATAAAGATTGGCTTCATATAAGAAAAGCTTGTGGGTGCCTATTTTATGTTACTATTAGATAGTAACTAAAAGTCAGAGGTGTGGGTTAGAAAATTGTTTTCTATTGTGGAAAACAGATGGAAATGAGTTGTAGACGCAGTTACGTGGGCGAATCCTTTTATTTTTGTTTTTGGTCAAACGCAATGATATTCATTATTATTAGCCAAAGGAAACTTATACATAAATCCATCCGAAAGACAAGGACACAAATCTATAAAAACAACCTACCAAATAGTACATAAAACACTTCATCGGCGAAATGAAGGAACCACTAATGTATATTATCTTGAGTCCTTGACATGAGCACTAAGCTCTATAGCACAATGCGAAGCATACCAAAAAACAAGTCCAGCAATAGTGTGAGTCACACACACAAAAATAAGACCATTAGCAAGCCCATAAAGTTTATGGAGATTCAAATCAATGTAATCCTAGAGGCATCTCTGGATGCGGAAGATCCTTTGTACCCATTATTTTATTTGGAAAATTTTTATGCAATCCAATGGTTCTCTGTTTCTCGGTACAGAGAAACAGAGGGAAATGAAAACAGAGGAATTGAGCTCATCCCTGGAATTTCAAACTGGAAAAACAAAAACAAAAAAAAAAATCTCTCTAAAATAAGCTGCTCCGAAATAGCTAAAAATCTAAAAGAGCCGTCGACTTCAGATTAGAGAATTCCGTATTTAACCGGTTCAAAAGGTGAACTTCACTTTCTTAGTCCACCCCTAGAATTGCAGTTAGTCTCCCGACCTCTTTAGTTAGTCTCCCGACCTCTTTAGTATCGAGGAACATAAAAAAAAGTCCCGGGATTGAAAACACAGCGAGCAACACAGATAAACGGTACGAGTCGGAGACAGAGCAAGGCAACTGTTGGTACAACTGTGTCCGAATACCAATCCTGCTAATATTCTTTCTAGTTTCAACTGTTTTTTCTCCTCGTGCAGAGCTTCTCTCTCAAGCTAATGACAGAGGCAAGGACCCTTACAATAAGTCCTAGGGTATTTTAACCTCTAAAGCATTATGAATAAGTTATTGCGAAATGAATAAAAAGGAGGGCCAAGTAATTCTTGAATAGTTTATGTTGGTCGAAAGTCTTAAGGAAGCCATCAAGATTACAACTCCAAACACAGCACGTGTTGACTTTTCTCTGCCAGCATAGCAAACTTCCCACGTGTAAACAACCGCGGGAACTAGACGCCGCAGTTGGACGCTGACGGATCGCCACCTCATTCGCTCAAAAGTACACGTGGGAGATTCCCACCGATAGATTCTCCTACTGTCAAACAAACTCAGAGGCCTGAGAAATTTTTCAGTGCAGGGTGGGCACGGGACACGTGGTGCCCGTGCCCAATCTCGGCCGTTCAATGAAGTTTTGGATGGTCCAAATATGTTTGGCTGCTGAGGGGTATTTTAATCATTTCACACTATAAAATAGCCGAACAAATCTGAACCGTCCAAAATTTCATTGGACGGTCGAGATGGTGCACGGCACCACGTGTCCCGTGCCCACCCGGCACTGAAAAATTTCTCAGCTCGAAAGGCCTCTTCCCAGCCCCCCCTTCGCTATCGTTAACGGCGTGCGCAGATTTCCCCCCAGAGAGAGAGAGAGAGAGGCCTCTCACTGCCACTGGAAACAAATCAGCACAACTCATGTACGTATATAACAGCCCCTGTATCTATATCTTTACATATATTGCATACCAAACATGTGTAGCTATATATAGGGGAGGGAGAGGGGGAGGGAGAGTGTCTGTTCTCATTGACTGTGTCTATTTCGCGGGCTTCTCTCTCATCCCCCCTCTCTCTCTCTGCCAACAAACCTTCGAGAAAATATGAGAACTCTCTCTCTCTCTCTCTCTCTCTCTCTCTCTCCTCAACTGATGGGTTCTAGTTGATCCATTGAAAAGTTCTCTCTCTCTCTCCACAGGTGATTGCGTTTCTCTGTGTGCAAAATTTTATACCTTAATTTCTCTCCCGTTTCTATGTGGAATTTTCTGGCACAACTTGAATTTCGTTCCGAGTTCTGTTTCTAATTTGCACCTTTTAGTTGTCATCTAACAAATGTTTGTTACACAAGAATCCAACTTTGGAGAAACCCTTTTTTCTGACGAAGGATCTTTCAATTCGGTTTTCCAACGTCAAAAGGGTTCTCGTGAAACCCAAGAAATCTAATTAGACAATATCGGTGAAAACAGTTGCTTAAATTTCTTGGGTAATGGGAATTCTTGAAAAACAAGAAAGCTAGACAGCTGGTAGCATATAAATTTGATCGTTTGACCTCCCAATTGGTACAATCTTATCACCTAGCTAGTTTTTCTCTATCTTCTTCAGGTACAGAGAATATCAAGCACAAAGTTAGGTCTCAATATTCGGAGATGGAGATTGTTTACAGGCCTTATTTCGACCCGGAATTCGACACACTTATCGAAAGAATCCACCCTCCAAGGTCTCTATACCATCCTACTAATAATTAAGTTACCTCATTTGATCAATATTCTCAATCTTCATGACGGAGTCTTTTTCAATTCTGTTTTTTCAGGGTTAGTGTCGATAACGATACATGCCGAGACTGCACCCTTGTGAAGGTTAGCAGAATGCAACCCAGAAATATTTGCTACTCTTAAGTCTTAACACCAAATCTTTTTTATAGTATAGTACGGAAGATGTGCTTAATTTGATATTGCTTTGGTAAATGATACCTATCTGATATACATTTAAGTAATCAATTGCTTTTTAGATTTCATGGGGTGAGTGTTTGGGTCCCCAGCAATGAAAAGATTCCACCGGGGAAGATGTATGTTATCTCCATATTGAGTTGACAAGACAATGATTACGACTTAGGATTCCGATTCTCTGACTAAATGGCCTTAGTTGAATTGCCCTGAATTCAGTGTTTTTAATCACAAACTCAAAGGTTCTGAGTATTGTCAAAAATGGGTTTTGAATTCTCTTTGGCGTACTTGGACGGTCCAGTTGGGACTTGGGGACTCGCCAATGGTATATTTTCATGATCGGAGTCATTCTCCTAGATCATGTAGCCTATATATGTTTATATCCGCGGAAAAAACTTTGCATATGTTCCACGATCATCTGGAACGTTATTTCCATTAGACCTTTATAATACTAGATTCATGAAGTTGTACTTCCGGACTATTTCTTCTGATGGTCCTTACAAGATGAAATATGGCGAGCTCAAGAGATCCAACAAGAACATTTGAGTTCACTAACAAGCAGAATCGACTGAAGCAAGCCTCCTCCCACTATTTAGTCTTTCTTTAATTTCTTGAATTACACAAGCTAAGTGTCGATCCAAGGTTCCATCCTCGAGAAAAGTATGGTGTGTAACAGAGCAAGTTGTACGTGGTGTCACCGATCTGTTCATGCTCGGCTGCATGTTTTTGAGCTGGGGCCTGTGACTGAGCAAGTAGGTTGAGTGGTCGGCCAAATCGGTTTGGGTCCCACGTCAGGCACGAGTGATCGATGTGAATGGATTGTGACACCACATAAACGTGCCACGCGGGGCCACGGCTACTCAAAATACTCTCTCCATCCTCAACCCTGTGAATTTTGATGGTAGATATAAAAGGTTCCTACCCACCCACAAAGTTGAGAGGAAAGGTCAAGAACTTGAGCTTTTACTATCATCCACTTCTTTCTGCCTTTTCCACTTTTAATGTCAGTTACTAGCAGTTATGGATGCCGATTTATTCTAATAAGCTGGTTTGTTCATGAAACTAATGATGAGAGATCCAAAGTTGGTTGATAGTTTCATTTCATACCAACGAGGAAACAGTGTGCAAAATTCCTAGAATACCCCCGTTCCATTGGCATAGATAATAGGCAAATCAGTTGGAACTTATAAAGTAGCTTCAACTTTATGCCCTCCACGCCTTTTAGTTGTTCCTTAGCCAAGTTGCAGAAAGAAGAAACTTTTCCATGTGCATCCTTTTCCGAATAATTATTATAAGCATCGAGTGTTACTTCTGTCACAGGTTGATAGCGCAAATAAGCACGGAATTTTGCTGGAGATGGTTCAAGTTCTGACGGATCTTGATCTAGTTATATCCAAATCGTACATTTCTTCGGACGGTGGTTGGTTCATGGATGGTTGGTGCTCTTCACCCCACCCTTTCTTTTGTTCATACACTTACTGTAAAAAGTATTCTGAAATCTAGATAATTGAAACGCCACTGCATTATTATAATCGTATCACTTTCTTTCTGAGTCATATATGAGTCACCCACGATGATTCCTGTGGTTAGACTAATGATTGGTTATTAAATAATTGCACGGCTACCAGTTTTCCACGTGACGGACCAGCTCGGCAACAAAATTACTGACGAAAGCCTCATACTTTACCTTGAGCAGGTACCCCTGTCGTTCTCGCTTACACAAACAAGAATTCTGTTTTTATTTTGTACTCCATTTTCTGATGGCTGTGGGAATTTATAGGCAATATGTGCAACTAGAAGGGGGTCAAAGGAAGTCCGAACGAGCCTTGGTAGAGAAGTGAGGCCTCCACACGTGTCAAAAGAACGGACGGCCTTGGAGATCACAGGCACGGACCGACCAGGCCTACTATCCGAAATATCAGCTGTGATTGCTGAGTTAGAATGCCATGTGGCTGCTGCGGTTTTGTGGACCCACAATACTCGCCTGGCATGCATCATCTACATGGAAGATGACTGCAAAGGTGGGACCGTTGCGGGTGTGAACCAAGTATCCCATGTGCAGGCCCAGCTTGAGAATGTGTTGGAGGCCCACCACCGGGAGGGAGAGAGGAGGAGTGTGAGAGTAACAGCCCCCGAGGCTGGGCGGACCCACACCGAGAGGCGGCTCCACCAGCTGATGGCGAGTGATAGGGACTACGAGGATAGCTGCAGTAGCAGTTCTGGTGGTGGTGGGAGGAGGCGGCAAGATAGATACAGGGATGGGATCAAAGTCACCATAGATTACTGTAAGGAGAGGGGATACTCAGAGGTTAACGTGAGGTGTAGAGACCGGCCAAAATTGTTGTTTGATACTGTATGTACCCTAACAGATATGCAGTACGTGGTGTTCCATGCTGCTATAAGCTCCAAGGGCCCCATCGCTATTCAGGTTGGTTCTTACCAAATTCTGTTTCTAATCACATACGCTTTGTTACATTTGGCAAAGAAAAATTTCATGTACATTGCATTTGTTTGAGGGGACAAAAAACGAAAGCCAACGAAAATAGTGTCCATGCCGAGAAAAAATAGTTCGATTTCGACATAATGCATTTTTCATAATGTTGAATATGATTTCATATGAATGATACTGGTCAACTGTAACACCACCGCCACTCTCACTCAACCACAAATGCTTTCGTTGTTGCCGCCATTATTCCACCAGCATCACCACCATAGTTATTTGCATCATCACTTTCAAAGTTGCAACCCAAGAGCAGAATCCATTAGTCTTGGAAAACATTTTTCACAACCAATGTTCTTATAAAATATGTTCTCATAATATGTCTGTTGCCGCAATCGCAACCAAAAGAGCCATGATCATAGTTCAATGCTCGCAGTCTTGACAGTTTGTTTTCTGAAAATCCCCTCAGGAGTATTTCATTCGGCACATGGATGGCTGCACATTGGATTCAGAGAGCGAGAGAAGAAGAGTTACACAATGCTTGACATCTGCGATTAAGCGGAGAGTCTCCCATGTATATTCCAGAAATTTGTAAATAAATATCCTGAGAGACTTCTACTCTTACTTTTATCGTTGACTATCTACAATTTACATGCACAGGGACTGAGGTTGGATATCTGCACAGATGACAGACTGGGACTCCTTTCGGACATAACAAGGGTCTTTCGGGAGAATGGGTTGTCGATAACAAGGGCAGAGATAGGGACACATGGTGAGAAAGCTGTTGGATCGTTCTACGTCACGGATGCATCAGGACAAGATGTGGACCCGGATGTAGTAGAGATGGTGAGGAGAGAGATTGGAGGTACTGTCACGGTGGTTAACGAATCCCCTGGGCGGCCCCCACAAACTACGACCAGAAGTATAATCACAAGCAAAAGCAGCAATGTGGTAGAAGGTCAAAGCAATGTGGTAGAAGATAGACCGAGGTTCTCTTTGGGAACCTTGTTGTGGTCTCAGCTTGAGAGAATCTCAGGCAACTTCAGAACCATAAAATCTTGAGTCTTGATGAGAAAATGTTACTGTTTCGCCTACTGTATCCTATTGCGCATCTGTAAATATTTTTGAACAATACTGGTTTCGGTATGCAGTTTAACGGCTTCATGTGGCTCCTTCCTTCAGATTGAAAATTGTGTTTCCTCTTCCTGCCTTTTCCTAACCTGCTTCTCTGAGTGTGCTTACTTCAATTATGTAGTCATGAATGAACCTTCGTAACTTTCGTAAAATAAGAACTGGAAATTGATCATATGGCCAGAAAATAGTTTTTTTCTATAGATGTTCTAGAAAGAAGATTTGCACAAAGGAATTATCTTCATCTCTAGATGATTCCTAGAAACAGGAGTAAGAGAAATGATATAAAGAGAAAGTATTAAACTTTTTTAAGAAACAAACCTCAATATATATACAGTATATACTAACCTCTAATACTACAAATTCCTAACCGCGATCGCTAGAAGATGAGCCTCTTGCTCTAGAAGGATGGGAAGAGCCAACACGATTTGAACAGAAGTTGACAATCGAAACAACGCCATTTGAACTAGACGATGAGCCTATTAAACAAGAAGGATGGGAAGAACCAACACCATTTGGACAGAAATCGACAGTGAAAACAACAGTTGCAAACGCTAGTGTGCTCAAAATCAGCTTTGAGGAATGCTTCTACAACTTGGCAAGTTCCCCTATGGTTGTCTGCGTCGAAGTAATGTATTTTGAAGGGGTGAGATAACTGCCCTTTCTATGATCTTTGATTCCCATCTTCCACCTCAACATTGTACAGCAACCATAGAAATAGAAAATCCGTAACGGAGTAGTATAAGCCCCGACTATAAGTTTGCAATTGAAGCTTCATGCTCTAGCATAAGGTCCATTAGCACTACTGAGCATGTCAATTTAGGTAAATTGAAATAATGTACATCATCTAGAACATGAATTGTTCTCATTATTCTGATATCACCAGTAAACATGTAATAAAGTTTCCATAACCAAACATCCAGTGCATCCCCAGGTTTATATACAATCATTGAATCGTAAAAACATCGAGCAGCCTATTCACAACAAGGAAGGGTGAACAATTACTTGAAGGCATCATTTTAGACAGCTCCGAGAGTGACACTACTCCACGTCAATCTCATCAACATCAAGCCAGTCATTAGATTCCTTCGTCTCAGGGTCATGCGCACTTGCCTGGTCAAAACCAGCACGATCAACACCAACAGTATTGACATCCTTGTTCGAGTCGGTTGAACTTCTGCCCAACTGAACCCAATCCCTTGATTCTTTAGTTGAAGAATCGGAGCCATATGTTACTTTCTTGTAACTAGTGGGAACATCTCCATCATCTTCCTCGAGATCACTGAACGATACATCCTCTTCATTCTCAACAGGCACACCGGTCCCACTAGCACCAACTATCTCTGAGCTTTCTTCCTTTAACCAATCGTCACCATCGTCTTCGTATTTCTCTTCAAACCCTCTAGAAGACGAATCAGAGTGCAACTTTTTGTCCTTGGCCAAGTTTGTTGGGCCTTCCTCAACAACAGACTTGTCAATAATCAGAATCTCAGTGTTCTGAGTCCGGACTGTGTGCTTCTCTGTCTCAAAATCAGCATCCACTCTGGAAGTGGTAGGTTCAAGCTGCACATATTCAGCTTGAGCATTGGAAGGAACTAAAATACCCTTTTCATGCCGTGGGTCGGCAATGTCATTTGAATAAGAAGTGTCCATTCCCGACCAGTCTTGTTCTGGCTTTGCCTTTGTTTTGTTCTGTAACTCCTGCGTCAACGAGGCTCTGGCTTCCACTATCTGCATGTGCAAGATCCATTAATAGTTCCATGGGTAAATCAACACAATTGCTAGAATGACAACAAGAAAATCTACATTAGCATGTAGGTCACAGAAGAATTGATGAAAACCATCTTAGCAGGGCCCTTTCTATGGTAAGTTCTTGAACGGTCCATTTACTTGGGACTTAGTTGAATCCCAAAGAAATTTTTAATTTTTTCTTTTGCCTAGGCCAACATTTCAGAATTTCCAGGGCAGCAAAAACATATAGACTCGACTACCTCACATCAGCACCGGACGATTTATGGTGAAAGATTCAACTTACTGTTCCAGTGCAAAATCTTTCTCACACACAATAAACTTTATAAACAAGGATGGTCTTTAGAACAAAGTTGTGCGACTGAGACAAAATGAGTTTCTATTACAAGTTGCAAGACAATGACCCAATGAGGAAGCGCCGACCCCTTCCGTTATCACCTTTTCCCCAGCATGCAGTCCCCAACTTGCATATCAAATTGATCTAATTCAGTTAGTGGCCCACTCCAAAGTTGTAAGGTAAAGTCAAAACACGACAAAACTGAAACATATTTTCCCCCGCATCATATGCATCAACGCTGAACATTGTGACATGCACGAACATCCACGAAGAGAAATCATGACAGTAAAATGAACCCATCTATGGTACAATTAAGAACCTCAACTATTGTCAGATGCCACGTGTGAAGAGCTTGCGAGTTGCAACACAAAAAGGAAAGCAACCAGCAGTACAGTTGGTGCCAATGGTTTTTCTCACGAGGAAGCCCAAAGAGTACAATTTCCTGTAGCTGCACATCTGTGGGCGATGTCTGACGGACTAGGGAGTAGTTTTCGACATTTCAAAAAAGCTAGTGATCTTCCCTGTAGATTACCAATTTCAAGAAGGACAAAGCTATTAAATTTTCCAGATTCCCATGTGCAGAACAGTGAAGACCAAGTCGCCATTTAGGTCAAGCAGTAAGTCATGATTCCTAGGCCACTGCTGTAGGTAAGTGGGCGAGGGAGAAAAAAACCGGACCAAGCCAAACCAAAAACAACATTATGTCCCAGTAAATTGTTGTGGGGTACATGAATCCTTTTTCTCCTTTCTGCTCTGTCAAGGTCTATACAATCAAACAAGTTCAAGTAACTATATTCTTTGTTATTACGCATCCCATATCTATTTAGGTCTTCCCCATCGCATTTCCAGAACAATTAATTTATCACTTTCTATTTACGGTGGCATCTATTGGTCACCGTTGTATGTGTCCAAACCTCCTTGGCTTATTTTCTTCCAACTTACCTTCAATTGATGCTACACCTACCAACCCACAAATTTTTTCAGTTCTTACCTTATCTCTCCTAGTCTTACCACACATCCACCTTTTCAGAATAAGAAAAGAAACACAGATAAAAAAGTAAAATAACTAAGAAGAATGTAATGAGATCATGAAACTAGAATACCTGGGGTGTTATCAAACGGTCAGCATCATGTTTATTGAGTCTAGGTTGCAGGAGAACAAAATAAATCTTCCAAAAGCAGCCCTCGCTCATATAGCCAGGGCAAAGTTCAATCCTGAGAGCAGCTAATCTTGGTGCAAGACTTTCAACTGCCAAAGCATGCTCTTGTTGGGCATCAGACATGTCAAAATCTGGAGGAAAAGGGGAACATAATGTAACATGTTGTATAACTTGTATCAGTACTAATCATATAGACATTCTACGTCATGAGTTTAACAGCAACTAATTGCAACATTCGAATTCCTCCGCTCTCTGTGCGTAAAGGAAGTAGAGTAGTTGCAGTACTTGCAAAAACACTTTCAAAGTTTAGCATGCATATAACCATATAGAATAAAGGGAAACCGCATGATTTCCACAGGAACTTTGGAAGAAAGATTTAAGCATTCTCACCCATGTGTAAAATTTGCGTCACTTGAATACCAAAGTAAAAACACTCATAAGTCACAACCTGGGTAAATTGGTTCTTTTCAAAAATTCAATAGTTCCCCCATTTTTCTGTGTACTTCCAAAACCCATTTGGCCATTTCTCTCACTCTTCCTAAATAACGAGATAAAGTACGTCATAAGTCGATTCCCTAACTTCTAGCTGAGTAAACACCTTGACTGCTTGACCTCCCAGGCTCTCACACGAACACTCCAACTCCAAGTTCTCTGAAACTGCTCATAAATAAAGTTGTACAAATCAACAGGGACACAAGTCTTTGTCCATAGATTACCATTTTTTTTTTTTTTTTGTTAAGGTTTTCCATAGATTATCATTCTCAAGCACTAAGTGTGATTTGGTATAAACCTGTCAGCTGAAGTATTAACCTTTTCAAACCATAATGGACATCCATCAGGTACACATCCCAGATATGAGATACTACATTTACTCTTTATATGCACGAATGGTTTCTCCACAATGACTCCCCTGGTTTGTCCTTCCCTAATCCATTCTTTTCACTTTTTTTCCTCCCGCCAGAAATTAAGGGAAACGGTCTGCAAGTCTTGTGTGACTCCAAGAAATTTGGTGCTCGGATAGTCACATAGGAGGATTCTAATGAACATACAAACCATACAAAAACTAAAGCAATACTAAAGCTTTTCAAACCATACAAGAACAAGTTCTTTCAATCTTGCAGCAATACTTGAAACAAGTAAAACATTATGAACTATCCATTTGCTTCATTAAGTCTAATGAATATTTTGAATGCAAATTACCCACACACACACACACACACACACAAAAACATTTTGAATGCAGCATAAGTATAATTCATAGAAACACAGCAACAAATCCCATAATGCTGAGTCCATGAGTTTTGAATCTCGTTCTTTTAATCCTAAAATCAAATGCACATCGATTACTAGGAAAAAACCGCCAAACAAACCATAATTGTACTACCCAAAACAACGTACCCTCGTCTTCATCGTCCCCTTCGGGCAAAGGAAAATCCATCCAAGTCTCAGGATGCATCGCGACATCCCTCGCGAACGCCACCACTTCGTCAGTAACCCCAACGGCAGATCCAATATAACCTCCCTCCTGCTCCTCCGACCCCAACTGCAGAAAACTCGACGCGATTTTCGAGAACTCCGACACCCCTATGTTACTCGAGAGCTTCGAGATTCCGCTCTTGAACTTCCCCCCAATCTCGGCGATATCGCTCCGTATTCCCTCGATCCCCGCCGCGTCGGACGACTCCCGATCGGAGTCGTCGCCACTCGGATCAGGGGCCTGAGGCGGAGGGGCGAGGAAGGAGGCGACGCCCCAGAACTGGCGGGTCAGGGTCTGGGTGAGGTCGGAGAGGTCTTCTTTGACGCCGCGTTGTTCAGGTGATGGTGGATCGGATTGGGGATGAGGTTCATTGCTGTCTTTGGGGAGGTTATTGGGATTATTGGATTCACCATTGTTGTCGTTGTCGTCGTCGTCGTCGAGTCGAAGAGAGTTTGTGATCGATCGGACAAGCCATGACATTGTTGTTGAATCTTTTCGGTCGGATTTTTGGGATTTCGGAGCGTTGAAATTGGAGAGATGACTTGCTGCTCAACTTTACTCCTATATCCACACTCGATTGGGGAATGATGGGGAGGCTATTGCCAGGGCTTAATTGGCCTTTGCCAGATTTTAAAGAAAAAAACTGGATTTATATTCTCAAACACGATTTTGAGGGCGGATCAAAAAAAAAAACACGATTTTGAGGGAGTTTTTTGGAATAATAAATAAGGAGAGACAAACAAAAAAAAATTAACGATAAAATTGGAGAGAAAATATATTAAATCGAGTACCAAAAAAAAGTTTAAGCCTAGAGAATCAAAACGATCGGGTTTTCACTATGCCAATATAGTAGGAAAAGACAAAGAGTCAAGTGGCTATAGCTAAGTATAAAGATTTCCAACTTCAAAAAGAATTAAAATATCGTGGGTGATTTTGTACCAAACCCCAGTTCTGTGTTTTAAAAGATTATTTCGACAATTGCAAGCGGTAATGGACTATTTACATTCTAAAATATACCGTCCAATAAAAAAATTACATGTGGCAAATAATGCATGATCCAATCAAAACACGTTGTATTTAGGCCTAAGATATAGAGAATCGAAGGGTTTAATTATGACTTTATTTTAGTACTATACGGTATCATTTAGATTGGAAACGATCATTTTTGGTCATCGAATGATAGGTATTAATAACCATCGAACAGTGTCATTAGAGGCCCGTTTCATAAGGAAAATCAGTTATACTTACTATGAATCATACATCAACAAACGTGGAAGGAGAAGAGTTTTCTGAGAAGACCAAGTCAAGCAGCAGATTGAAGGCCTCTGCAGCTGTTTTTTGAGGGAATTTAGGGCAGTCTTAATCAAATTTGAATGAAGACTTGGGCGCTAAAAGTAAACGTAGAAAATACAAATTGAAGACAGACCCATCATCTATAAATAGAAGAGGCAATCGAAGAGAGAAACCCTCGACAAAAAATTCATCATCTGAAATTCTATACAAAATGGTTGCTCAGAGATCTAGAGTAGTTTAGGACTTAGAATAATTTAGTAATAGCTTCATATTTTGCAAGTTTGAAGATTTATTTAAATGTAAGCTTACTTTTGATTAAATTCGAATTATCTTATATATTTCTGTCTTTTTCTTGCCAAAGAATAGTCGCATATAGGCTTCCTTTCGATTCAATTCAAGTGTGCCTATATTTCTGTCTTATTCTTGTCGAAATCTCAAGAGTAATCGTATATAAACTTGATTTTGATTGAATTCAAGCTTGTTTATATTCAATTATCTTTTCTGATTGAAGAGCGTCAATCTATTATTGATTGATACCTGTAGGAAAATCCTCTTAGTTGAGGTAATTGAACGAATAATCACAATTGTCTAATTAAATTAGCTATTTTGAGTTAATCTGAAAAGGATAAATTCTATTTTTTCCTAGCACGTCTGCACACAATTATTTGCCAAAGGTTGAGCTAATTTAACCCAAACAAGCCTGATCCAGATTCTCAAATAAGTACTTAAAAAATAAGAACCTATTTTCGAGCTTAAAAATAATGGGCTTATGAAAATATTTTTTTAATTTTTTTGGCAGAGTTTGATAGATCTCATTAATAAGATACATACTGCATTTTTTTATTTCAATAAACCTATTATTTTTAAACTTAAAAATTACAAATAAGTACTTAAGAGTATCTTTTAAGAGGCCTTAGCGGAACGGGTCCTAAATATAATCATTGTGATATATGCAATAACAAAATGCAATATAAAAAACCAGTACTCCTATCTATTTTTTTACGAAAGCCAACAAAGTAAATTTTATAGAAGTCACACTTAACTCGTAAAAAGAGCTGCATGACTAATTTGTATCGATCATGTATTTTTTAGGGTTATTTATCAAGACACCCCTCAACGTTTATCCGTTTTTCACGGACATCTCCTCCACGAATTCTCGCTATGGCCAGACCCCCTCTGTTATCTTTATTTTACCCTTAGACCCCTTCCGTTACCATTCCATCCAGAACCATTACTTTTTTAACAAAATAATCGTTTAAACTTTCAATATTGCCTCAACTCTAATCCCTTCGTCACCCTCTCTTCCCGACCACCACCGCCACCACCAAACACCTCCGTCATCCAATAGGAGAATGCATTGGATCAACTGAGAAGTTCTGATTGATAAACTTCTGCAAGCACAAGGCAAGGGAAAACATCTATCAAAACTAGCTAAGAAGTGCGCGGAACTTGAAGGAATCTAGGAGCGAAACACCATATTTAAGATGGTGCATTAGAGAAATCTCTGAGTTTTGGAAGAAAAGAACTTGCAGGAAGAATGAAGCCACTACACTCGAAAAAGTGTCAATTTCTGTCTTCTCGTAAATAGCTTTGCTTTTGAAGACGTACAATGATCGAGTTATTCCATATGGAAATCTAGTTAATGATATTCGGTGACTGAAGAGCATAGCACCCGGGAATGGTGGGCTGCTTACAGCTCATGAGAAGACACGTGTCATGTACAAAGATGTTGACGATTTACAAACTGCACAAGTTGTACGAAAAAGAAGATTGATTGGGAAATCCTGTCATCAAGGTAGTGAGAGAGTCGGACTACTTCGTACGGAACAATCATTTGTTCTACGATACCTCAAAAAATACCTCGGTAAGCTTTGAAGAGATTTTGAAACTTGATTGCCAACCTACGGATCTGTCAAAGTCCTTCTCTTCCGGTTTCTACCAGCCAACCTAGCGTCCTGCTTTACTTAAGGAAGAACCATGGGAGGAGCTTCAAGTTAATGGGTGGGCTGGTTTTATCATTGTACAGAAGCTGAGAGCCATTAAAGACAGATTGAGGGTGTGGAATAAAGAGGAATTTGGGGATATCAATTTTGCACTTCAAGATACCGAAGCCAAACTGCATCAGTTTGATATTCTAGCCGAAAATGGGCCACTGAACGAAGAGGAAAAGGCGTTGAGATGTCTAGCAAAGTCTGACTTTTGGAGACTCTCAAAGTTTTCGGAGTTACTTTGAAAACAAAAATCGAGAGTCAAGTGGTTGAAGTTGGGTGATAGGAACACCAGATTTTTTCAAATCACGGCAAACAACAAATTCAAAAGGAATTTGGTGGGATTTGTAAAGGTTGCTGGAGTGACGATAGTCGAGCCAGAAGAAATTAGAGAAGCTGCCTCAAATTTTTTCCGAAACAATTTTTCAGAGGAAAGGAATTCCAGACCATTGTTGGGGGGTTTGTTCCCTAGGAAGCTAAGCTCTGAGATTGCCCTACAACTTGAGAATTGTTTTGAGGAGAAGGAAATTCTAGCAGCTCTGCGAGGATGTAGTAGCCTTAAAGCTCCTGGCCCCGATGGTTTCAACTTTTCTTTTGTAAAGAAAGGGTGGGACTTTATGAAAGAGACGGTAGTGCAATTCATTTTGGAGTTCCATACCAATGGGAAGCTTACTAAAGGTATCAACTCCACCTTTGTTGCCTTGATTCCTAAGATAGCTTGCCCTGTGTCTTTCAATGATTATAGGCCTATTAGTATGGTGGGATGGGTCTACAAGATTCTTTCAAAAGTTTTGGCAAATAGAATCAAAGAGCACATGCCATCTATTATTGGGGAAGCCCAAGCTGCTTTTATGGGTGGGAAGCAAATTCTGGATGGTGTTCTCATAGCCAATGAGGCTATCCATAGCTGGAAACATAGTGCACACGGAGGACTTATCCTAAAACTTGACTTCCAAAGGGTGTACGACTGTGTCAATTGGAATTTTCTGATTGATATGCTAGCAAGGCTTGGTTTTGGGGATAGGTGGTGCAAATGGATTTGGGAGTGTGTATCATCTGGGTCTATGTCTATCTTGATCAACGGTTCGACTTCTAAGGAATTTCATATGCAGAGGGGACTCAGGCAAGGTGACCCCCTTTCACCTTTCCTCTTTAATATAGCAGTGGAGGCACTCAACTTAATGCTGGAAAGAGCTAAGGAGAGCAACATCATCAAAGGCACTAAATTGGGACGCAATGGGGTTTCTATATCGCATTTACAATATGCGGATGATACCATTCTCTTATGCAACAATGATCCTTAAGAGATGGCAAATATCAAAAGAATCCTAAGGTGCTTCCAATTGATGTCAGGACTGAAAATCAATTTCTCGAAAAGCTCTCTTAGTGGAGTAAATGTCCCACATGAAGTTGTGGTGTCGTTGGCCGACATAATGGGATGCAAAGTGGAAATGATCCCTATCAAGTACCTTGGACTGCCGTTGGGGGCAAACCCAGGTAGAATTAAGACCTGGGATCCTATTATTGAACGGACTGAAAAGCTCTTGACTGTTTGGAGAAGTCGATGTATCTTGTCGAGAGGAAGGCTGACTCTTATCAATTCCAACACTGGAAATGTGCCTATTTATTTTATGTCGCTATTTAAAATGCCAGTTGCAGTAGCAATGAAACTGGAGAAACTACAAAGAAATTTTTTCTGGGGTGATACGGTAGATAAAAAGAAGATGCACTTGGTTAAATGGGATGAGATAGCAAGGAAAAAAGATGACGGGGGGTTGGGGGTGAAGAGGATGCTTCAACAAAACTTGGCACTCTTGGACAAGTGGTGGTGGAGATACGGCAGTAATAAAGAATCACTTTGGGCGAAAGTTATCAAAGGGAAGTATGGTTTGAATGCAAACTGTTGGCTCCCATATACCCATGGTTCAGGCTCAACGTCGAAAATATGGGCGGATATTTGTTCACTTGAGGATCCATCTTCACACCTGGGCTATTCAATGCGAGAGAGTTTTAGAATCAAAGTTAACTCAGAAAATGGGACCTTATTTTGGGAACACTCCTGGCTGGGTGAGACAACGCTAAAAGAAGAGTTCCCGAGAGTCTTGCTATTATCAGATCAAAAGGAGGAAATGGTGTGCAATATGAGGAGTGAGGCAAATGGGGGCTCTTGGGAGTTGCTGTTCTGAAGAAGGGTGTTCGGGCGAGAGAGGCAAGAGTTGGATAATTTGATTCAGAGGATTCAAGGTGTGACACTAAATCCAACTAAGCCTGATTATTTACAATGGAGATGGTCAGCTGACGGAAAATTTAGTGTTAAATCAACTTATGGGAAATGGGATCAGCTATTACATTCCAACAATGCTTTGCTGGGTTCTCTATGGAAAAACCTGTGCTCTCCGAAAGTGGAAGTCTTTGCGTGGATGGCTGTCAAGGAGAAGGCGGCAACTAGATCACTTCTATTGAGCAGGAACATTATTAGTGAGCCTCAATCTGCTTTGTGCCCTCTTTGCTCACTGCACTTGGAAACCCATCAGCATTTGTTCATCCAATGCCACTTTTCTTGGACTATGTGGTCTACCATCTTGGACTGGTGGAAGGTCAAGTGGGCATGCCTGGCATCTGTTCCGATGTTAGCAAGTTGGTGGCTTGATAATAGATACCTCAAACTAGAGAAACACATTTGGGAATCTTGCCTCTATGCTACACTATGGTCTATTTGGTTGGTAAGAAACGATTACATTTTCAATAACTCTACTACTCAACCGTGGGAGGTGGGGGATGTGGTCAAAACTAGGGTCGCGATGTGGATGAAAGCAAAATTCAACATCAAAGTCTACACTGTGGAGGATTTTAAGGTTTTTCTAGATGGTATCCGGAAATTAAAACTGTAACGTAGTCTAAGGTGTTTATCCAACTATCTGTTGGATGCTTTTTTTTTTTTTGAAGTATCCAAGCTCTTTATACTTAGATGCTCTTTTCTCGATGTACCCTTTCGAGCTATATAAAATGTTTCGTTTGCCGAGAAAAAAAAAAAAAGGAAGAACCAAGAACGATATAAAGTAAAACCAGCCAGCCTTGCGTCCCTGCTTTATTTACGGAAGAACCAAGAGCGATATAAAGTTAAAAGTAGACATGGTGTGTCCCGCTTCTTCTGCAATTCATGTGGACACGCCGACAAAGATTGGTTTTCTATGGATAAGGTGCGTGCATCGCTGCTCCGACGGAGGAGGTGTCAGATGTTGTAGCCTCTTGGTTTTCGCACTAGCTCGAGACTTTCAGTCGTTGCCATACGGGGTTATCCTTTGTCTAAAACATTGTGGGGTTCTCACAAAAAGACCCTAATCCTTTCCTTTAAGGAATTAAAATTGATGGGCATTGGTTATTCTTCAGAGCCTCGGAGTAGTTGAGAGATTGTAATTGTACATTGACGAATTTTGCCTTAGATATTGGTTGATGCTTGAAACAAGCTAAGCTTTTAACCAATTACAAGTTACATTCTCTATCTTTCTCTAAGCTGAAATTTCTTTGTATTTATTTATTTTTTTCCCCACTTTAAGCCCTCCTTCAAGAGCCGAGTCTCAACTCGCCATGCTAGAACCACATAAATCAAGACAGATGAACAGAATAAAACGGAAGAAGTTCGTAACTCTCTAAATTTAAGACTATGTAGTATATCCCGCATAGATTGCAGAATCAGCCGATCATATATATATAAAGAAATGCATATAACAAAAAAATGGTACTTATTCTCCATAATGTTTGAGACAGCTAAAGTGCAACCATTCAATGCCTCCCAAATCTTTGTATATCCTACTTTTCATCTCGTTTGTGTACACTCTGGGCATAGGTGTGTCTTTCGGTAAAAACGTCTATTTGGTCTTTCCAGCCTCGAAGGTTGGTATTTCTTGTTGATTGTGTATCATTCAGGACAATAGACACACCTAGAAAGATAAATTGTGACTGTTGAATTGTGATGCAGATTGCGCAATGGGAATACTGCGCTTCAGGAAATGATTCAAACTCTAGAGGATGGTCAATGTTCTCTTTTTGAAGATAACCGATAATTGAGAGGAGTTGTTCTGCGACATGAAGATGACAAGTTGGAGAAGGCAAAAAGGATTCCAACAAACCCTGTGAGAGTTGTACAATTCATAGTTATGTGTTGAAGATCCATCAATTGTACACACAAGTGCCTCGATATGAATCCTTTTATGCGAGAGTGTGAAAACATAATCTCAAGAATGTTTTGAGTTAAAAGAGATGATCGAATACACTATTCTCCTTTGAATCTTGTTGCTTATGGTGTAGAATGAAATGATATTTTTATGCAAGAATGTCTTTCCAGGGTTTGAATTCTTTTCATGTAAGATTGTGAAAACATAATCTCAAGAATGTCTTGAGTTAAAAAAAGATGATCGAATCCACTGTTCTCCTTTGAATATTGTAAGCTATGGTGAAAATTGAAATGATATATTTTTCTGGAATGTCTTTTCAGGGTGTATTTGGGACTATCTCAATGGTCAATGCCCAGTGTTGCTTTGGGAGGATTCCGATTAAATAGTGTTAGGAGACAGACGTTCAATACAAACCGTGAGCACCAAAGCGGGGGCGAAATTCGTCTTAAGTATAGAATGTCACACTCGCCTTGATCACAATTTTGTTATATTGATTTTCAGGTTTTGAATTCGGATTTTATTACATATATATTATTAGATTTTATCACAAAAAGCAAAGACATTTTCCCACATGTATACCTTAAGAGATGGTCATGTTTTTATTGTTTCAATGTTTCTATATCTTAAAGATAATCTATAACCTAAAAAAATCATGTGGAAGGTGCCATTAACAGTGGTGTACTCAACCTCATTCCTGCAAATAAGAAAATTGTAAAACTGTTCAACTCGCGTAAGAAAAAATTAACACAAATGATTCAATTCATCGCAGTAACAAACTGAAAAATCTTTGAGAATGTGATGCTAACCATGTACGAACCTAACTTTATTCCTTCAGCATTTGAAGCTGTGTTTTGATGTATTGAGCAACATCATTTACTGAAGCGCGCACACACCCAAGCTAATATAACAACACTAAAAATTTTATTTTACAAATTTACTCTAGAAGATATAACTCTTGTACAACTACAAACAATTAAAGAAACACTTTTACAAACACATTCATATTCACATGGGCATCCTTTCACAATAGGCCTCAAGTGTCTGGGATCCATAAGTAGTTGTGTGTGTGAAGACTGAAGTGTTTGTGTAAAAGTTAGTGGTTGTAGAATTTAAAAAAAAAAAAAAAATCAACTCTTCTACATCCACAAACAATCACAAAAACACTTTTATAAACACACTAACTTCTACGTAGGGATCCACACACTCAAAAAAGAGGAGGATAAATTAGATAACCGTTTGTTTAAACTTTCATTTTCTTCATCCGTGGCCGACCTTCAATTCTTCAAACACCATCTTATTGATCTCATCAGATAGCTTCCATTATCTCCGTATGGAAAATAAAAAAAACAACCCAAAAAATTATTGAGATGGGTGATTTTCGCACTTTCTAAATTGTTAACTTCAAAGAGTACGATTAACAATTTAGAGTGTGCGAAAATCACTGCCCCTGATCTTGTTTTTTGTTTTAAAAGCAAGGGTTCTTGTTTTAAGGTGTTAGGAAACACGTACATCCAAGGAGCACTAAAACCAGAGTCGAGAATGCTAGCACTGAGGACTCGCTTCATCGCTCTCTCACTCTCCTCCTCTCCTTCTCTCAAAACCCCCTTATTCTCCCTCTCCTTCCGTACCTCAATCTCTCACTCCACCCCCCAAAGTCCTAACCCTCGATCCTCCCGCCATGCCGCCTCCGCCACGAAGACCTCGAAGCCGCTTTCCGACGCCGCAAAAGCCCTCCGAACCTTCCTCTTCGTGCCGCCCGGCGTCGAACCGGAGGAAGTCACCGACGAGATGATCCTCCCCGGTTCGAACATCGTGGTCGGACCCTACGCAGGCGATTCGAAAATTAAGGAGGTGGAGTTTGTGAAGAGCAGCAGTAGAGCCAAGGATTGTCCTAGGGACACCCGGCCCGAATTCGCGATGCTTGGCCGCTCCAATGTCGGAAAGTCTTCGCTAATCAACGCTCTTTGTCGGAAGAAGGAAGTTGCACTTACTTCGAAAAAGCCAGGTTCGGTTCAGTTCGGTTTTCGGTGCCTGTTACCTGTTTGATATTTTTTTCTTCGGGGGTTTTGTGGAAGTGTTGATGTTGTGTTTCTGTTGTGCAGGGAAGACTCAGCTGATTAATCATTTCTTAGTGAACAAAGATTGGTACATCGTTGATTTGCCTGGCTATGGGTAAGTCGGTCT
The DNA here is from genome assembly GCA_014282245.1 of Rhododendron simsii. Lineage (NCBI taxonomy): Eukaryota > Viridiplantae > Streptophyta > Magnoliopsida > Ericales > Ericaceae > Rhododendron > Rhododendron simsii. The sequence continues at coordinate 10,397,860 of CM024960.1, forward strand.
TTTGTTATCGATTTGTAGACTAATTTGAAGCAACGGTAATAGTAGCGCATTACATATCCTCTGTAGTGCTATAGATAACGTTGCTGATTGTGTTGATTTTTCTCTATGCATATAATGGAATTGTGGTGCCAAACGGGATCCATGGTTCGTTAGTTGTGGGTTATTTGGAGATGATAAGCAAGTTCACTGAAGTTCAAAATGCACGATTTCGGCTGAAGGTGGATTAACTTTTGGATTGGCCATTCTATAATGACATCCATAAAGCCTAATTTGGTCAAGAATAATGTTTAAATGGATAATTATGAATCACCGATTCACCTAGAATAGTATTACCTGCCAAAACTTAGCATTTGGTAATATTGCTATTGGAAAATTATTAGACTACCACTTTAGCTGACATTCCTGGATTATTGTCATCTATATGGCATGTTAGAGTTCCAATGCTCCATACTAGAAGTGGCCATCTCTCTAGTTATATACATTTGGGGAATGTCAGTCCTGAACTATGGTACACCGCTGTTCCGAATTGGGGAATTTGGCAATTCAACGTGATCCCTTTTGGTTTTCCTGGTAGTTCCTTGATATTTTCCCAGGAGAAACAAAACTGCTCATTTAATAAATGACATCGCTATTATCAGTGGAGCTTTGTCAAGACAAAATGAAAGATGACGGATCTTAATGCTCCTAAGATAAGTAAAATGCTGCTTTATTGGATGTTTAACGCTTAAAGGACAGTACATCTTGAACCGTGACACTACGATTTGGGGAATGTGGTGCACTTTATTCCTGTTGTTATTGTTGTCTGTACCCGATGGATCCACATTTGAACTTAGGTATGATCCAAAGTTCATGAGGGTTTTTGTGAGGGATATTGTCCAGTCTGAATTGGTAGCTCCTAGGAAGGTTGTCGTGACATGGAACTTTTGCTCGGTCAAGGTAGATCAATAGGCATCTTCCACTTGACTGGGTTGTGGTCCTTGTGGACGTGTTGTGGAGAGACAAAGCATGCCTTGCCCAGGGGGGAGGTCTGTGAAAGAAATGAGATTTGTTCCCTTAATGGCAATGGTGCTTGGCCAATCCTGATATCAACTAGTTGTTCTAGATTGCTGATCACTTGAGCAGCGAATCCTGGGTCAAGCCAAGGTTATGTATCAGGTGGTCTTGAGTTTCTTATTGCTTGTCTAGCTTGAGCATTGTATGCTTTTACCTGGATCAGGCATGATCCAGCCTGCAAAGGTGTGCATGTGGATATGTCATGTGTTGCCTCACAAAGTTGGCACATTGCGCCACGTCAGAGAAGTAGATGTCCGCACCAGGTTGGTGGTAAAGTCACAATCGTGAAAATCTTATGCTAAAGAGGTAGTTCACTAGAGTAGCAGTTCCTCTTCCACTTTGCCTGATATCTTTTGTGATCTGTGTTTTGTATAATTTCTTCATAAATTCTCCGGAATGGCAATTACAAGTACTTTTAGACAGTTTTGTGGAAATGGTACATTTTTAGGAGAGCTTGAAGAGCGATTTCTATTGCCCGTTTGCCGTTAATCACCTCTCAATGAACTCGTCAACACCTTGTGACATCACTGCATACCTGTATTCAAGTTGATGCTGAGCATTTAGCTCTAATCTCATTGACGTTCACTTTGTTCACAGATTTGCTAATGCCCCAGAAGCTGCTCGAATGGATTGGTCTGCATTCACAAAAGGCTACTTTTTGAATAGAGAAACTCTAGTTGCTGTTCTACTTCTGATTGATGCTAGTGTACCGCCTCAAAAGATTGACCTCGATTGTGCTAATTGGCTTGGACGGAATAATGTATGCTCATATCCAATTTCTATCCTCTTTCCCATCATAAATACTTACACTGGGGTGTGGTTAAACCGTTAAATTAATCCTGTTCTTTCTATTAACTTTTGCGAGTTTTCTGCCTTTTCTTTCAGATGTCAATTACGTTTGTTTTCACAAAATGCGACAAGATGAAAGGGGGTAAAGGGAAAAGACCTGATGAAAACATCAGAGATTTTCTAGAGGCGATGAGACAAAATTACCCAGAACATCCTCCTTGGATCATGACCAGTAGTTCCACTGGTTTGGGCAGAGATGAGCTGCTTTTGCACATGTCACAGCTGCGGAACTATTGGGACGTCTAGGATCAAACATTTGCAGTACATTTTCTCCTAGAATGGCGAATCCCAAAACCTTGTGACGTTGATGACATGTTTGTCAGTCGATGAAAATATGCCGAGCATTGTCGAAGCATGTCCTCAGGAATGGGTCAAATGTGACCAGCTTAAAATTGTCATCATTTCAGTTTTGGGATGTAAATTCCTCTGTATATACCTGGTTAGTCTGTGTTATACATCTCTTAAAAGCATTACCTCTGTCTATGCACTGCATAGAATTTGAGTTGTAATATTTTTTTAAGTGGATTTTTCCTTCAATCCCTTTTTTGTGCGTGTATTAACCGGAACCTGAGATGCTCAAATTGTTGGGTGCCTTCTATTTGGATATTTGAATCTATCCAAAAATAGTACGATGGTTTATATCAGAATTCCTGAAAACACCCTGGTTTCCCTTGAAAATGGAGCATATGCTATTTTCCAACATGTAATCTGCATTCTTCACTTCAGTCTCTTGGGCATTGCTTCTAACATGTTTGTGTGTATGTTTAAGGTCTATTTCTATTGTCTTTCTACCTGGTTTTTTGAACTTCCGAATTGGTTATGGTAAGATTTCCATTGCAAGAAGAGTCCGGCTCCTCTCCAATCCATAGGGAATTGGTGGATCCTCCAATTCCAATGCAATGGTCAGAATTACTCTAGTATTTCCAGCCCAATACTCATATGATATTCTACGGGCATCCAATTACTCCCCAAATATTCTCCAATTATTATATTCCATGCACTAATTTACCAAATTCCAAACATTAGTAAAATTTCATTTCGTAACTTTAATAATTGGTGCAAGTTCAAAGAACTATCAGATTCACAGGGTTAATCAAAGACTCCTTTTGCATTTCTTCTAAAATATTTTTTCTATAAAAATTATATTACGTTCAATTACTTACTCTTACGATTTCTTTCTAATTTCCATAACTGAATTTTAATTTTAACTTTCTTTAAATACAAGAACAACTACATCAATAAGCACACAACATAGTGCGAAGCATAAATGAAAATACATTAGTATCAATAAAAAAAATCTCATGAGCTACATAATAAGATAATATCAAAAAAAACCATGCTGAAATAAAAAAATTATTGATATAATATTAGTAAAAAAATCCTCATGAACTATATGATATCGATCGAAAAAATCCTTATGAGCTATATAAAAAGTTTTTCAAAGGCAGGTTTAACGGGAAGAGGACGCCTTTCAAAAAAATTTAATGAATTTTTTATAAATTTAGAAGATTAATGATTTTTTTTTGCCGTTCAAAACAAATGGGGAGAGAAGATACTTATGTAATTAAAAAATATTTGGGGAGTAATTGTGTAACGACCCGCTCCATCTTTGTGCAATATTGTCCGCTTTGAACGCCCAAAACCCATAGACTTCCCAGTAGGTCACCCATCCCTGGACTACCCCAGGATGAGCACGCTCAACTGTCAAGTTCTTATGCGCTTTGACCCGTCCTCACGGTTTTAAAAGGCCTTGTACAAGTAGGAGGGATTTTCTCTTATAAACCATGACTTGCCCCCTCTAGTCCGTACGGAGCCCGCTTCCTGCAGTATTGTCGGCCATCGGAAAGCAGGGTGTCACAATGTACCCCCCTTAGGCTCCGTTCTGTTGCTAGGAAAGTACAGGAAAGGATGGGAAAATTAATTTTTCCATAACTTTCCTAGTGTTCAGTTGGCAGGAAAATTCTAAGACTTACCAATTTAAGTTTTCCTGCAGGAATTACTTTCCTGCAAAAGTGATCCTGCAAAAAACACAGGATTTTGCGTCGCGGGAAAAGGAAAATAAGTAAACACTCACAAAATTTTCCCGAAAGTTTCTTTTTCCTGACAAATGAACAACTAAATCTTAATTTTTCTTGCAACATTCTTTTGTCAAATGAACACTCACAGGAAAATAATTTTTTTTTTCTTTTACTTCACCTCACTTCACTTTTTCTAGGAACCAATTTCCCACACAACTTTCTCGACAACTGAACGGAGCCTTAGGGATGCAACGTCCCCGTTGCACAAGCCCAGCAACCTCCCCTGGGGTCCGTGGTAGCAGAGCGCATCCTACTCACCACTTTGCCCAGGGCGGGGCTCTGATACCATCAGTAACGACCCACTCCATCTTTATACAATATTGTCCGCTTTGAACAGGGCGGGGCTCTGATACCATCAGTAACGACCCGCTCCATCTTTGTACAATATTGTCCGCTTTGAACGCTCATAGACTTCCCAGTAGGTCACCCATCCCTGGACTACCCCAGAATGAGCACGCTTAACTGTGAAGTTCTTATGCGTTTTGACCCGCCCTCACGGCTTTAAAAGGCCTTGTACAAATAGGAGGGATCTTCTCTTATAAACCATGACTTGCCCCCTCTCGTCCGGACGGAGCCTGCTTCCTGCAGTACTGCCGGCCACCGGAAAGCGGGGTGTCACAAATTAGGTGCTTGTAGAATACCATATGAACTTTGGGGCTTGAGTTATTAGGGTAATCTTGACCATCGGATTGAAATTGGAGGATCTTCCAATTCTTTATGGATTGGAGAGGAGCCGGACTCGTTCTACCATTATGTTAACGGTTAATACAAATCACCTGTCTCTTAGTTTCAAAAATGTTGGTCAAATAAATACGCCATCTCTTTATATAGTAGCTTTAAAGTACGAATAATTATGATACCAACTTATTGTGTATTAAATTCAAAATTGTGGTCAAATGTGAACTGCTGGGTTTTTGCATCATAAAATTGTGGTTCACGCGTTCCTTGTGCGTTTGATGGAAAGCATATGACCTAACTTCTTGGAGCTACAGCATGGACGTTGGCACAGCAGCCAAAGCTGAAATCAGGAGTTCATTTTCCGCATTAGATTTCCACTCTCCAAGCCTGTACCAGTTTGTCAAGAAATTCTTTTATGCTCCTGGAGCATTGCTCAACAGGCCGGGCTTATGTTGAACCACACATTTGTATGGTGACCACACCTAATTATGTGCAGTCTACAGAAGTGTGGTCCAAAGCTCATGTAGAGCAATGCTCCAGGAGCATGGAATAATCACTCACTCTTTCTATAATCACTCTGTGGAATAATTACTCTTTGTGCATGGTAGGGGTCATTCTTTTCCAAATTTCTGGATTTCCATTTTATTTCTTTCCGAGAATGGGGGCATTCTTACTTAGGAGATTGTGGTTTCAGACTTCTTGTTCCACTTCTTTGTAGAATTTCGTAATGGTTGACAACTGTTATTGGAGATTTCATCGCGTCCTTTTGGTTTACTCGCGCGTTGTTAATTGATATCCAGTTCGTGAATAGAAATTGCTGGTGGCCTTTTTATTGTTTCTTTTATCAGGTTTGTAGGACCTGCTAAACCAAACCAAACCAAACCAAATACCGAGCCTTAAGTCTCAATCACTTGAGATTGGCTACATGAATCTGTTTCCTCCATTGAACTTTGTTAAGTGTTACTTGTTCACACAAATCCATTATACTCGTATGTTTGTGCACTACAGCATTTAACGTCAATTTAGGTCTATCCCTCCCCGTGACATCGTTACCTAGAGCTATCATATCCGTTCTCTTAACTACTTCATCTTCTGGTTTACAATAGACATGCCCAAATTACCTTAACTTATTTTTCTTCAACTTCTCCTCTATAGGTGCTACACTTATCATCTCACGAACTGTTTCATTCCTAATCTTGTCTCGTCTAGTCTTACACTCTTACCACACATCCATCTCAACATTCGCATTTCCACTACACTCATCTTGCTCACATGTTGTTTCCTAATAGGCCAATATTTTGTCTCATAAAGCATTTTGTAGGACCTGCTGATATGATGATTAACTCAGCTTACAATAAACGAACTTATAATTGAATAATTCACACTTGAAATAAACCAAAAGGGGGGAAGAAAAATGGAAAATCTAAGCTTCCCCTAAACGATGATTTTACTCTAGAACGTTGTACTCTGCTCCCAAGATGACGTGCTTCCCGGACTCGTGAGAAGGAACGAACTCCACGCACGAGACGTTGGAGACGAACTAAATCCCAGAGGGCTGAGTACTGCAGCTCCCCAGGGTGCCGTATTAGTATACGGCGAGGGAAAGAGATCCTCGGCTGTTGCTGGTTTTTCACCATCAGATACTGCTGCGGTCGTCGGTAGACTGAGGGGCGGAGGCGCCACCCTTTCGGGGCGGCGGGATTGAAAGTCGGGTCCCTTGGTGAGTTTCTGAACCAGGTCCTTGAAGTCTTTGGGCTCCACGTTGTATATTCCCGGTGGGATTGGCGGTGGTAGTGGCGCTACGGGTTTCTTCCACGGCTTGGCCGGAACTTTGCGAACCGCTCGGAGGGGTGCGTGGAAATGGGGTTGTTTCAGGTTGGTGTTAGCGAAGGTGGAAGAAGAAGAAGAAGAAGAGTGGGATTGTGATTCCATTAGGTTGATCTCTGGAGTACTATTCGTCTTTTACGTGTGAGAATTTTTGGTTCTATTTATAGAGGGATCGTGAACGTGACTGGTTTGAAAAAGTAGCCGTCAGCTGGCGGCTATGCGGTTGGGCCGCTGACATTGCCCAAAGAATATGGTCAAAAACTTTGGCCGCCTGTTTACAAAACCCATGAGGTTCACACCGGAATTGTAAATCCCCCTTCGTGGTGGGCATCACATGTTGTCCGTGATGAGAAATGCTAAATGCAAAGAAAATATGCAAAGAAACGACCCTTAAAGTGTACATGAACGGATCAGATGCACTGCACAGTGAATTTGGACCGTTCATGTACACTTTAAGGGTCGTTTCTTTGCATATTTTCTTTGTACCTAGCACTCCTCGTCCATGATTAGCTAGTCTCACGTTTATCGATCCATGAAGAGTTGTTGTGGAGTAATTAAGTTGAAGATACGAAATTAAAAAATTATTGAATATGTATATGTTGAGACATTTTGTTTCATGTTTGATTATACACTTCGTACACATCGCGTGATTTCGATTCGTTAAAAAAAATCAATGATCTAAACTATTGGAGTTGGAGCGCCTAATCAACGGTCCGATTTCAATTGAACAAATGAATGTCTTTTAAACGAATGGATGTGAGGAGCACTAATTGTTCAAGGGGTGTGTTTTTTCAACAGAGGGGTGTGAAAAACTAATTGCTCCAGGGTTGTGTTGCTTAAATGAAAAGGTGTGATTACTCTTCCAAGTGATGTGATTCTTTCGAGAGTTGTAACTTTTCCCAAAGAGCACATATATATATATATATATATATATATATATATATATATATATATATCTATATAAACTCCTCCACCCCAACGTTTTTCCACTCCAAAAAAAAAAAACATCTCTCTCGCATAATAGTTACGGTAGACGGAATGATTTCTTGAAAGTTTTTCAATTTTGTTAGTTGCAAGTCTTCACCCTAAGGCTTTGTTGAATCCAAGGGACGACTTTGCCTGAACCCAACAACAAACTCTATCAAGTGGAGGCAAATTACATTCTAAAGATAGTGTCTTTAGATACGCTTCAAAGTCTTCGAATTTCATCATCTTAACGTTTTGTCCCAACAGTATATGTGATTAGTTGGGTATATGTGCAAACAAACTGAACTGAGTGATCATGTCGAACTTTTGCATGCTCGACTTTGCTTAGTAAGTTTTTAACGAGCTCGAGCTCGTTACAAATTTGAAGAGTTTAGTTGGACAAAATTGGAGTCAAGCTCAAGCCTGATGAACCTGACAATCTACAAGTACTTATAGTAATAACACATTTTTTCTCGACATCCGGATCACTTAAAATTATCGTTATTGGGTGAGTATAAATATCTAAACGGTGATCACACCGTTTAGGGGTGGTCTCATTTATTTAGGAAATTTGTAAATAGTATTAGTTGAGGCTGGCATCTGTTCTTGGCTAACACAATCATATAGGAGTATATAATACAATACGAGAATAAATTATGTACATTGACGGTGTAAATATTTGTTCACTAAAAATCAATTACATTACGCCACGTCGTTAACATGGTGTTCCCAATTGAAAAAATATGACGACATGACGTAATGTAATTGAGTTGGAAGAAACAAATGTTTTCACTGGCGATGCAAATAATTTAATCTCATTTGGGGTTGTTTGGCTAAATAAGCCAACTGGCTTATTTTGTTTGTCCTTATTCAAATTTTTTTCTCATTTGTTAGTTTCATTAATTTTTTGTGGATTATTGCTTCGTCATGACAAGGAGAATCTAAAAAGTAAAATATTACGATCAAAACCTAAATTTTTTAAATAGAGACAAAAATAAGTCAATAAGTCAATTTTTTCGTCTTTATTCAATTACTTTTTAGATTTCTCTCATCATGACGAAACAATAATTCTTAAAAAATTAATCAAAAATTAACAAATGCAAAAAACAATTTGAATAAAAACAAAAAAATTTAGCCTAACAACCATACATGCTCTGGTATCAAGTTGACAAGTTGTATGTTTTTGTTATCTGCATATTTGCATGACAACCTCGCCGACTGCCCAGACAGGCTGTGTTTCTGAACTGGGCTTGGACTTGGACCCATAACCATTACTCTACTAAACGCCTAGCTTTGATTTTCGGTCATTGAACTTGGGCTTAAATGGTGTGGGCTTAGCTTGTATCTGGGCTGTTCCGATTCGGCTTGTTATGTTTGAGAAATGTTATGAAACATGAAAATTTGCCATTAAACTGATATGGATGGCTGAAATTCGCATTTCCAATCAATCCCCATTATGTTTCAAGGCACAACAAAAGTGCACTAATCACATTGTGAGGCCCACTTCGGATTCCAAACAAATACTCTGAGTTATTCATTAGATATAAGAAAAAAATTTGAGGGCCCCCCACATAAAATCTATCTAATTTGATTCTTATGGGTGCTAAATCCAATCATTTAACTATACTTTTAGATTTCAGAATTCTGAAAAGTTAGATAGAAAATTTTAAAATTTACAAATAATAGAAGGTGATAAAGATTTTGATCATATGACGATATTGCCATACCATAAAAAATAGCTACTTGAAGTCCCCACCAAACAGAATGTTTGTAATAAAAAGATGGCTTAAAAAATCGTGTTCATCACATATTTGCATTGAAATATGAGTTTTGTCCAATGTAAGTGATTTTTTTTTCAAGACAAAGGTGTTTTGCACTCTGTAGTTATCTTGATTGATATTCGATCGATCGATCGAGATGAACTATGATAGGATTCAATTCCCCATAATAGGGACTTAATGGAATTCAAATTAAATCCTCTTCCATTAAATTGTTGCATTTGTCTCCAACGCTTCATCTCAATTTGATCAATCGAATTAGTTATTTTCTTTCGATTCTTTCATAGTTTGAAATCATATTACTACTAAATACTACTCCTAATTAGTTAGTCTACAAAATAAGTAAAATAGTAGCAGAAGGGAGATGCATGCCAAGCTTGACTTTTGAATGTGGTTCAAGGTCCGGCCTTGTTCTTCTAAATAATCCATTGGCTTTCCCGCCAAAAATGAGCCAAACAAACCCAAAAAAAATAAAAATAAGCTAATTGTTTCGTCTTTATTCAAAAAAATTGGATTTCGGTCAAAATTTTTTACTTTTTAGATTCCTCTCTTCGTGAGGATGCAATAATCACCAAAAAATTGACAATAAGCCAAGTGATGCGAAAAAAATTTGAATAAGAACAAAAAATAAGCCACTTTGACTTATTTATCCGAACAACCCCTGAGACTTGACTTGTTACAAGCATTGACTTGAAGTTAATTAGACTTGACTTGTTACAAGCATTGACTTTTGGCTTTAGCTTCGGTTTTCCCTCGCTAAAGTAACCCCGTCCAAAAAAGAAAAAGGTTTCAATGAGAAGACCCAATCAGCTTCCTGCATGTGTTCAAAATACTCCATTTTAATTGGATTGTTGTAGTATAATTGAGGGGTACGTAAACCGATTCGAACGCGTTGTGTTAGGGGAAAAAAAATATTACAAGCTATTTTAAAACTATTTTTTCTGATTTATGGGATATTTTTTGGTTTAACTATGTCTATTGTTGTAATTTCTTACTGAAGATTTGATATCGCCCTTCAAAAGCAAAAGCTGCTTGTTTACAGGAGCATTTTATCCTGTTGTGAGTTTGAAAGAAGGATTTGTATGCTTCTCATTCATTTCCACTAAGAATACTGACTGGTATTTTTTTGGGGTGATTTGAATTTTTTGTAATCTTTTGTTTTGTATTTTTTAAGAGAATTGATAATGCCAAAACTTTTTCTTGTTTCCGCCAAAACCCTTTTTGTTCCTGTCAAAACTCAAGGTGTATTTTTTTATTGCATGACTTAATTGGCCTCCACTACACCACTTGCTTTATACAAATGCCCCTTGAAATTCCATAACTACAAAGCAACCGTTTTTCAATTTCATGTTTTCAAGCAAAATTATGATCCCAAACAAAAATTACGATGGTTTCAGCGAGTGAAGCTCAGCTCATTCGAAAAAAGCTCGACTCGACTCGACTCAACTCGATTAAAGAGACTCGTTTAGAAAATTATGATCCGGATAGGCACAGGAGATGAATTCGATGGTTTTGCCGATGTAGGCCCACCAACCCAGAGTCCCTAAGTAAGTGGAACTCCCTAACTTCCGCATGATATTTTCCTGTAGTGTAAAAATATCCCTCAATGTTTGTCCGGTCCGCAAAATGAGAACGTAAAAATAATATAATTTTTGTAATAAAAATTCAATTTTTTTTCAACAATTCATTAGATATCAATGAGTTCTTTTAATTTATGAAAACAATTTGAATTTTTTCTTGAAAGAAGTGCATTATTTTTTAGTCCTCGTTTTGCAGACCTGACAAACATTTTGGGACAGAGACAGTATATTATTACGGCTGAAAGCACGATTGTTGTGGCTAATAGCAGAATATCCCACCCAATTTTCCACCTGGGTACGTTTGATTTGTAATCAGTTGAATGGGAATGGAGGTGGGTTGTCGCCTTGTCGGCCCTAGGAAAGGTGGTCATGGTGGGTTCGCGGGTGAGGAATGGAGAGAGAGACTTTTGAAATTTGGAATTAGGCGTTTGAGAGAGAGGTTTGATAAAGCTGCAATAAAAGAAAGAAGAGCCCAGTGAATTTCAAGTGGCATTTTCGTAAAGAAGTGGGGGTAGTGGAGGGCAATTAAGTCATGCAATAAAAGATCAACACATTGAATTTTGGTCGGAACAAAAATGATTTTGGCAGAAACAAAAGAATTTTTCGCATTATCAGCTCCCTTTTTGTAATCTTTGAAATTAATTATTTGTCTCGGCAAGAGAACACTTCCTGGTTGATATTCCATATACGATGACATGACTTTAGACTCAAAACAAAGTACTTCCTGTTTGATTTTTTTTTTTCATTTTTATTAAATTTTGTTTTTTTACCATAGCTTTTTACTTATGATCGATATAAAAAATAAAACGTAAATTCAACAAAAGTTCAGAGAGGATGAACAAAAATACCAAGAAAAATTAATGGAAACATCTATGGGCCGTAAAAAAAAAAAAACTTCTCAATCTATGTTCGCTTAAATGTCATTTTTAACTTAAAAAAATATCTTACTCACCCCATGCATTTGACTTAGCAGTGTAACTAAATGGTATTGGTACTCCCTCCGTCTCAATTTAATAATTTCTAATGGGAATTCGTGTTATTTTTTAATTGATTATATTTTGTAATTTATAATGTTTTATGAGATCTAAAAATATTATATTATAAAACTAATTGAGATCTATCAAACAAGATTCATATTGAATATAAAATTTATTAAAAATATAACTAATTTTTTATCCGATTAAAATAGAACGAGAGACTATTAAATTGGAACACAAGGGAGTAAAATTTTAGAATGATCGATTGCGTACTCATTTTAGAATGATCGATTGGGTACGTGTCAAAGATAAGGTGGAGCTCATGAAACAAAAAGTAACTGCCGCCCCACTCGCACTCCCACTCACTACTCCATGTCCCCATGTAATCAGATATTTCCAATCTCTTTGCATTTTTTGGATTGAACATCTCCAATTACGTGGTGGATCGGATCTCACTGGGGGTTGAGTTCTGATTTCTTCACTGGGGGTTGAGTTCTGATTTCTTCAGCCACGGTGGATGCGGCGATGGCGCACAACTTAATTTCATGCCGGGTTTTTCCAACACCACTTGTATGAAGGTGGATAGTTTCCAACACCGAAGCTTCATTTTTTTCGGCAGCTTATATTTTTATTTATTTATTTATGTCTTAGATTTTGTTTTCTAGTTCCTACGTACTAACGAAAGTGTTCTCTTGCATTTTTTGTGTGGTGCTGCGTACGTACGTAGGTTGTGCTGGCAGTACCAAAAAAACAAAAAAGGGTTGATTGTGGGCGGTGAGTGGATCTGATTCCAACATCATGAATGATCTTCCACTGGAAACGCGATAGAAATGATAATAATTCATAAGGAATGTCGAACGTCATTAAGAGAAAACAATAGTATGAATGGAAAGCAAGTTTTCAGTCGTAGAAGTACTCGATCGCTAATGACAAGAGATTGGCCCTTCTAATACTAGTCGAGGTGCACATATCAATGAAAATTGCATGAAGCATACAAATCCTTCTTTCAACTCACAATTACAGGATATATAGTATAATCATCAATTCATCGTCATTCTTCAAAGCTTAGGTAATCAACGCTTCTTTTGATCATCAGTCAATGCCATCATGGGTTTCAAAAAAGTAACATTTTTTTGCTAAAAAATGGTTATTTTTCAAAATACTTAGATAAAAGTTAAAAAAAAAAAATTTTACTTTTCTGATTCCTCTCGTCGAGACGAATCAATCACTCACAAAAGTTAGCGCAAAACTAACAAAGGCGAAAGAAATTCAAATAAGGACAATTTCCAAATTTAAGTTAAGTTTATAAGAACGCAGCCGGGGATCAAGTCAACCAATTTATGTCATACCAATCAATCAATAAACACACATATATAACTATTAAAAGATAAACGCGAATACCGCTTGTGCACAATGACGTTGTATCACCGTTGCACTCACATTTCCTTTTGTCCAAACATGACATATTCGAAACACGTGTAACGGGGTTACTTTGTGATGCCTAAAGCCAAAATCGGGTTAAGTTTTGTCAACAAGTAATCTTAACCCCAATTTCAAAAATTTCAAAATTGTAAACTTAACCCCAATAACACGTTAACATCAATTTTAACCCTCATTATTTTCCAATTAAATGCTCAGTGCAAGAATGGAAGATAAGAAGTCAACTTCCTTGAATAGCAACTCACTGAGCTTGGGGCCTTGGTTCCTCTGCTTTCAAAGTAGAGGGTCCACACGGGTTTCACAATCTGATCTGAAACATTTAAACCGCAACGTTTTCCTAGCAAATTATCTCAGTACTAGATTAATTCAAAATGATCATTGAAACCCGTTAACCGCGAGAACTAATACATCGATCTTCAAATTGATGAACGGTAAGTACGATTTCGAAATTAAACCCTTCAAGTTTGAAGGACGAATGTTAATAAGTTTAGATAGCTATCGTTATGCGATCAAGTTAAATTCATAATGATTTTCTCGACAAGTCCAGCATTTTGAATGGTTTGGATGACAATGTAAGACCTAGCCCAGGCTCTGATTTGAAACTAGTTTGGGCTCGACACATACCAACATCCGAGTGAACTCACTATGCGCATTTATTTTCGATCCCGACAAGTTTAGCCCAGTTGCTGTTTCTTGATTGAAGTCCGCTATACGGAAGGACGAAGTCACGCACATGAATGCAATTGTTGGGAGTCTTCGCACTGGTTTACACGTCAAGGCAAGAAAGGATTTTGGCATGTGAAGTGACCCTCGTGTAGTCTCTTATACGCCATATAAATATATAATGGAGGAATTTTTGGGTGCCGGGTGGGTACCACGTGGTACACGCTTGGCGCATCTGGGTCGTTCATTTCGGTTTTGAGCGGCTCGGATTTCGAGAGAGAGAGCGGTGGAATGAGAGGAGAGAGAGAGTTTCGATCAGGACCGTCCAACACATTTTTAGACGACCTTGATGAACTGCTCGGACACCACGTGGACATGACCACATGTTACCCACACCGTACCCAAAATTTCTCTACATGATATAGAAAGACTACTATGACCCCATCTGGCAACTCACTGAGCTTGGTACCCACCTTCCTTTCTCTCTCACTCTCTCATCACGTGTGTTTTTGTGATCAGTGTCTCTCATCAAATTTAAGAGTCCTAATTTATTTAGAGTAAATTACAATAAACCCCCTCAACTAACCCAAATTTTCACTTAACCCCCTCCGACTACAAAACCCAACAGTGTGCACCCTCTAACTATCCAGAATTGACACTTAACACCCTTTTGTTAGGTCGCCGTAGGAAAAATGCACCGACGGCCGTCTCCGGCCACCGGACGGCCGATCCGAGCCGTCCAAAAATTTTTTTTAAAAAAACCGAGTGGGCTAGCGCGGGAATCAACGACATCCGACGTGCTTAGGTGCTCGATCTAAACACCCCATTTAATTCTTGGGGTGTTTGGATCGAGCACCTACGCACGTCGGATGCCGTTGTTCCCGCGTAAGCCCACTCGATTTGTTTTTTAAACATTTTTGGACGGCTCGGATCGGCCGCCTGGTGGCCGGAGACAGCCGTCGGTGCATTTTTCCTACGGAGACCTAACAAAAGGGTGTTAAGTGTCAATTCTGGATAGTTAGAGAGTGCACACTGTTGGGTTTTGTAGTCGGAGGGGGTTAAGTGAAAATTTGGGTTTGTTGAGGGGGTTTACTGTAATTTACTCATAAACCCCCCTCAATTAACCCGAATTTTCACTTAACCCCCTTCGATTACAAAACCCAACAGTGTGCACCCTCTAACTATCCAGAATTGACACTTAACACCCTTTTGTTAGGTCGCCGTAGGAAAAATGCACCGACGGCCGTCTCCGGCCACCGGACGGCCGATCCGAGCCGTCCAAAAATTTTTTTTAAAAAAACCGAGTGGGCTAGCGCGGGAATCAACGGCATCCGACGTGCTTAGGTGCTCGATCTAAACACCCCATTTAAATTCTTGGGGTGTTTGGATCGAGCACCTACGCACGTCGGATGCCGTTGATTTCCACGTAAGCCCACTCGGTTTGTTTTTTGAAAATTTTTGGATGGCTCGGATTGGCCGCCCGGTGGCCGGAGACGGCCGTCGGTGCATTTTTCCTACGGAGACCTAACAAAAAGGTGTTTAGTGTCAATTCTGGATAGTTAGAGGGTGCACACTGTTGGGTTTTGTAGTCGAAGGGGGTTAAGTGAAAATTTGGATTAGTTGAGGGGGGTTTACTGTAATTTACTCATTTATTTACTGGTTCAAAACGTAAGTTATTACTCATCTATTTTTTTGGATCAAAGTTATTACTCATCTTGATTCCTGTTGTAGGCGCGGTTAAAATTATTAATCCTTGATCAGATGAGACTATTTAACTCTCCAATTAGCAGCGGACACGTGGCAGTACAGTCCGCGTGGAAGAGAGACCTACCTGAAGAAGGAGGTTTGACCATTCAATTTGGGAAAGAACACGTGTATGAAAAATAGAAGGAAGCACCGGCGGAAAACGTCCGTGGAAGAAGAAATCTCCGCGTGAGTCAGCCTACTCCGCGGAAGTGGGGAAATGAGCTCTAAGACAACCTTAGTAGTAGAGAACCATGGGTGAAGTACCATGAATCGACGGAGTCTACCGATCTTGAAGGAAAATTTAATTAAAGGGCTGCCGGAGCTTCACCTGGGCCGCGAGGCAGGGCCCGGGAAGAGCTCCGCGACAATAGAGCGATCGCCGTGGGTCACGACCTTGCTCCAGCGGGAATATGGGAGTTCCTTGTGGCTGGGAATGGAGGTCGCGTCGCAGAAAATCGAATCCTCCAACGGAAAAGTGTCCGTGGGAGGACGAGTCTCTCCAAGACCTAGAGGTACAGGATGAACACGTGTGGGGGTTTAATAGGAGCGCCGCCCTGGGCTTGGGCCTAGGCCCAAGTACACTACAAATACCCCTGACATTCCTCCTGATTTGACAAAGCTGACTTTTTCTGAAGAGGGAGAGTGTGTGAGCACTGAATCTGATGAAGGAGAACATTCTTCTCCAGAGAAAAGGTGACCTCACTCATTCTGTCCGGAAAAAGCCAGGCGTTAGCCGGGCAGAAGGAAACAAGGGACACGATGCTTTTGTCTCTTCTGTACCTCTTGCTCTTTCCCTCACCCCATAAGATTACTCCTCCTTTCCTTTTACTAACCATCGACCAATTGCACCTCTCCAACTCACGATAAATCTATACATAAGTGACTCTCTGTGGAACCCCAACCTACACCAGTATAATCTACACCAAATGTCAACTCGATAATTCAATCGAGTCAACAGTTCGGGAAGAATTTATTTTTCAGCATCCTCTTAAAAAAAAAAAATACATACGTACTATGGATTGGACAAAATAAACACGCTGTTTTTTTCTTCTTCATTTTCTTATATGTTTTGCCTAAATTTAATTGAAGTTTGTAGAAAGTATATGATGTTAATGTGTGCGTGCGCACATCAAAGCGGATGGTGTTTATTTCCATTTAGTTCAAATTGTTTAGAAACAATGCAAAGTTTTCTGTTGTTTGATAGTTTGGGGGCGGCAGTAAAATATGTAGAGTTGTAGACAGTTGTCCATCCTTAATTAAATAGATTGCCAAAAAAATAAAATGCTGCCGTCGATATCAACGTGTATTTGTAAGTTAGCAAAGCTGATGATGCTATAAATGCCTTGTGAGTTGTAATCCACAATTTTTGGAAACAATGTCAAAATAAATTTAATGTGAATGTGTGTGGTTATAGTGATGCGTGTAAATTGCGTGTGTGTAGCACAGTGCACGTAAAAATTGACGCGTTACTCGTTATTCATGAGTTCGTGAAATTTGTTAATTCTTTTACGAATTTAAATCCCTGAAGTATTTAAAATTCACTTGAGTCCACATCGTGCGATATAGGTCCTACCAAATTTCCTTTAGTAAAATTCCATTTTTCAACACTTGTCCACCGTTTGATAATTGAGTCCTCGCTAATAGGAAATTCCTTTCTTTGGTTCCGTTTCAGAGCACCTTCTTAAAAAATAAATATTTATTTCACATTTTTAAACTCAAAAATAATGTAAATGAAAAATAAATTTTCAATTTTTTTACACTACTGTATAAAAGATCTTAAACAAAATCCATATTGATAGAAAAATTATTTGCGTAAGCATATAATTTTTGAACTTAAAATTATCTTCGTAAAAAATAAATATTTATTTTCCTTTCGAGAACGGGGCCTAAATTCTATCCCTTGACAGTGACACTACACCACCAGTTGTTATTTGAGCCAGACCAAGTGGTCTTGTTTTTTCTTTTTCTCTTCCGCACCAAGTGGTCTTGTTTGACGCATTCAATAGCGAGTCATAATCTTCTCGGAATAAATCGTTCGGACAGATGTTCACTCCAAAACCCAATTTTTAAATAAAAACTTTTAGCAAGCCATTCACATCCTGACTATGGCTCGTCACGTACGTGTGATAGCATTTCAGAGCAGCTCCAATCGATACTTCAGAATTTAACATCGAAAGTGTATTTTATCACGTTGTTGACAGGCTGAGAGCCATACAGATCGAATGGTTCGATCGTTGAATGAGTCCATAATTGATTTTATTTTATGTCGCATGACAAACAAACGTGAAATCCTCAGAAGAAGATTTTTTAACTCAGGTCAACCCCTCTTGAGTAATGCATTAGTCATCTTTTATAGAAATTACACCAAATATCACCTCAATAATTAGATCGAGTCGTTAGTTTTGAAAGTAAATTTTTTTTTAATCAGTCTTATCTTTTAAAAAAGGTACTAATTCTTGAGACAAAATTGCTAGTGGGCACACACCACTGGGTTGCCCCAATGGTTCAGGCGGATGTCTAGGTTTTGGGATTACTTCTTAAGGTCTGGAGTTTGATTCCCCACAAGATAAGTACCTTTCAGTAAATGGGGGTGTGGTCGCACTGGCTTTTTAGGAGGTTTGGATTGCGCAATCAAATCCATTTAGTGGACTGACTATAGAATTGTTCCTTTGTTAAAAAAAAAAAAAAAAAAGTTTGCTGGTGGCAATGGATGAATGAGTTTTGGAACCACTAAAAGATACCCAATATAATAAAAGTAGTACTAATTCTTAAAAAACAGCTCCTCTCAATATAATAAAGTTTTCATTTATTTTAAAGCCCTCCTTTTCATACCAGAAATTTGACCCCACCTCTACATATATACATGAATGATGCTATGGTGTCCCTGATCATTTTGAGGACACCGTAATTTTTGACATAATCGACCATTACAAATATAACCAAGACCAGTGATATATATAACTAAGGTCTTATAAATACATAACCTCCAAAATCTCTAGAATTTCTGAGAATTTTGGGAGTTAAGCCTTTGTAACGTCTTAATTATACATATCATTGATCTGAATTATGCTTATAATGATCGGTTATGCCAAAAATTACAGTGTCCCCAAATAACAGGTGCACACCGTAGCATTTCCCTGCATGTTCACCTTGAACAATCATAAGCATATATAATATAGTAACAAGTCTCGGTGAAGATTGCAATACCAAATCCTAAGCGTCCTTTCCCCCCTCTCTGAGTCTCTGTCTTCACTCTGTTGCCTATATAACTGTATACACACACAAATATATCTATATATCGTGTGATCGATCTAAGTGGTTAATTAACAACCCAATTTGTTGCAAGCAACTCAAACGTTTGAAGATGTCGAAAAAGGAAAGGAGCAAAGAGAGCAAACTAATCCGATGCATCAAGTCACCAATCAGAGTCCTGGGCAAAGTCAGGGATTTCTACGTGAAGAGCATGACCGGGTGGGCCGGGAAAGTCGAGTACGGCGGCGTCATGGTCGGCGCCCCCACGGCCCAGGTCTCCAGCCTGCCCAAGAGCTTCAGCGTCAGCTCGTCGAACACGAGCGGCGACGAAGACGACCTGAGGGACCTCATCCGGGCTGCTTCCACCAGGAGTCTGGAAAGCAAGGTTCAGCTGGAGCTCCTGCGGCGCCAGCCAGCTGGCCGGGCAGGGGCGGGGGCGGCGAACGGTGTCGTGCCGAGGAGCCAGAGCGTTGCGATTGGGAGGATTGAGGAGGACAAGTGTTACGAGTTCGAGAACGATCATATGGGTAAGGTTAATACGGAGTTTGTTCCGAGAAGCAAAAGCTATGATGTTACGAGGAGGACTAATGGCCGGTTTTGAAGGAAAAACGGAATTAAACATTTCTTTACTTGGAAGCAGTTGTGTTTTCGTCAATCTGTTCAGAAATTTTGTAACATATTTTATACGGTCGATGTCTTTGGATTTCAGTTCAATTAGGTACAAACTAACTATGAACCGCCTTGTTCGTTTTCAGGTCTCAAAACTTCAGAGCACGATTTTCAATCAATTTTATCTATATATCTCTGATTTCAACTCATTATTCTAAAAAACCTCCTTTAAAATCCAAACCAAACAGGGCACGGTGTTTTTCTTCTTTTTGGTCCCTGTTTTGCCCAAATTTTTCATGGAAGTTGACGATCTCCTGGATTAATTGAAGTTAGTAGAAAGTACTATATGATGTAAATGTGAGTAGTTTGTGTGCGCGCGTAGCAAAGCCGATGGTGTTTATTGCCTTTTCAAGTCAAAACATTTAGAAACAGTGTCAAATTTTTCTGTTGCTTGATAGTTTGGGGGTGGCGGTACCAAAGTTGTAAAATCATAGAGAGCTGTACGTCTTTATATATATATATCGGGGCGGTTCCGGAGACCCTTAAAAAAACCTCTAAAAAAACCCCCCCAAGTTCCTGATTGAATTTTGATAATCCGAGCCGTTCAATGTAATCAGAACGTGATTTTAAAGGTCCCCATGAGAAATCAGCAAAAAAAATGACCGGGAAATGCTTCATCCGAACAGTTTTTTGTTGAACTTTATTGAACGGTTCAATAAAAAACTGCTCAAATCAATTCCTTTCCGGTTATTTTTTTTGCCAATTTCTCGTGGGCACCCTTAAAATCACGTTTTGAACACATTGAGCGGCTCGGATCATCAAAATTTGATTGGGAACTATGAGATTAAGATTTGGGGGGTTTTTTTAGAGGTTTTTTTAAGGGTCCCCGGAACCGCCCCGTATATATATATATAAAGTGTAATACTGGGGGAAAAATAATTATGTTGTTGGTGTCAATGTATGTGTGTAAAGTTATGTGTATGCATAGCAAACCTGATGATGCTAAATGCCTTGAAATCCTGAATTTTTAGAAACCATATAAAGAATTAAAGAAAGTTAATTCTCGGAATCAATCATTTGGACAGATGTTCAATGATCCAATACCGGAATTTGAGGAAAGCTTTTTTGTAAATGCCGCATTTCCATCCTTCCTGATTATGGCTCATTACAGTCTAATAATAATTACCATTTCAGACCAGCATTTTATTTGTTGAGATAGGTCGATAGCTATTGCACATTCTGTGTTTAGTGATAAGTCATAGATATGCAACCCCAAGGGGTCTTGGACAAGTGTGTATGAGAAATAACTAATGGCCCGTTTATCAGACGGATAAAATTTTAGATGGATAAAGAAGATGTGGACATGTTATTATATATAAGAAGGAATTATTTAAGGAGTTACCTAATAGTACTTTATTTGAGTAGTAGTTGATATGGGTGGATAAGAGTGAATAATGTGATAAATTACTTGGTTACTCTCATTTAATCATTTTATTGATAATACAAAATGATTTCAAGGATAATTTGGGTTTTTGCCCACCACCCGGATAAGCTAATCCTAAGATGGGAGGTGTTTTTAGCTAACATCCCTAGAGGAAGACAAAGCTCTCCCCCTCCTCCCCCTTCTTTCTCCCACCAACAAACACCTTTCGTCCTTCTCCTCCTCCATTTCTTATTCCGCTCCCTCCCTTGTTCCCTTCCTTAGCCTCCCAACAAACAAGCCGTTGGCTAGTTCCCCAAAAGTCGCAAGTTCTAATTCCAAAAAATCAAACATTTCAAACGTTGAGGCTCTAGAGATTTGCCCTGAAGGTAAGCGCAAGCTGACCCAGATATTGAGTTATAAAGATAAGTCATGCATCAACAAATGTTTACATATTGAGATCAAAATAAAAAATAGTTGAAAAAAAAAAAAAACTAATACGTGCACACTTGCGCTTTGACCTTTATTTAAAAGTATAAGAGTATTCCCATTCCCAACTTATAGAGTGAGGCAATAACGCAATTATCAATTTTCGTTTGACCCCCCCAAAAAAACAAATAACGCAATTATGACAATGATAGTGATGACTAATGAGGGCCAGTACATGAAGCTTAAGTGCTGGTGGGGTGAAAGTGATATATTCTGTATAATATCTCCAGAATGTGAGTTTTCCTATTCACAAAAAATTAGGGGTGTGTTTGTCGACTAAATTCGAGGTTTTTGTGCTAAACCAAAATCCAATCTGTGAAACTCAGAGAACCATATACCATATCCAAATACTCTAACTACGGTTTGGTTTCGGTTGTAGATAAGGGGTCACTTCGAATGAGATATCGTGTTTATAAACCATTTATAGGACTCAAAAATTAAACGATGTAATCAAATTAGAACATATTTATTACCAAAAAAAATTAGAACAAATTTTTTAGCAAATTCTATTAGAAGTCACCAAATGTATCTAAGATCCAATAAACATTATTATGCACGAGTTCATTTTTAAACGGTGTACAATTATTGGAGTATCTATATTTCTAACCGGGTTTAAATCGATTTAAAATCTGAACTACGAGTACTAGATATTTAACTTTCTAAAAATCTGAACCAAATCGCCTTGTTTTTTTTTTTTTTGTCAAAACAATTACCGGTGATATTATAACGATGAAATCAATACATTAAGAGAAAACCTCATCCCTACACAGGGGATCGAGAAGCCAAACGACGGGGGGACTCATTCTAAAGACCCCCGCCCCAAATAAACCCTTACTAACCGCTCAAATAACACGGACCACATGTTTTCCATTCCATCTTTTATGGGCCTTTAGCTAGCCCAAATTCAATGCATGGCCTTAGAAAAGGACTCAGGCTCAACAAAACATCTTGTGCTTTGAATAACATGAATTTGGAATCAGAAAACCAGATTTAAAAAATGGGAAAAAAATTCTCGGAAAATACAAAATTTCACAGTATAGAAAAATAAGAGGCAACAATTTCAAAAAAAGAAAAAGAAAAATAAGAGGCGACGCTGTACAAATTTGTGTATATCCATCTAAGAATACTTTTCCAGCTACCGAAAAATAAGAGGCACCCTTGTTTATGTTTTAAGTTCTATTGAACTAGCGGATGGCCATACGTAAAGGCACTTCAGAATGTCTCATAGTCTTAACTCAAATAAATTGCACGTACTACTCAACAAAGTGTAATCTCCACAAAGTGTAGTTGCTCCCTCCGTTTCTTATTTATAGTCCGGTATTCCATTTTGGAATGTCCCTTAATAAGTGTCCATTTTGTAAAGTTAGTGGGTAAAAGTTGGTGAATTGTCTATTTTGTCCCTAAAAGTAGATTTCATTTTAAAAAGTAAGTGAGTAAAAGTATAATGATAATGGGTAAGTATGGAAAGTGGAGGAAAAAGTTGATGTGAAAGGTATAATGATGATGTCTTTTTAATAAGTTGGAATTACGAAACAGGACACTTAAAAAGGGACGGAGGGAGTACTATTTTGAGATATTTTCTTATTTGATCATATAAGGCAAAATTATTTTACATATAGATACATTGCCTAAAAGGTGATGATAGAGAGGGATAGATTTATTAGGAGAATATTCTCTGTATTTTTAAAAAAGAAATGATCCAATGACTATAAATTTAATATGAATTAATTTTACGGTTGTAGAGGCTGCTTATTGATATGCCTATTATCTAAATTCATGTTCAATATAATGACTTGGAGGGTGGTTCGGGAAATTAAACATTACTCTAGGTGGAAAAAAAAAAAACCAAGACCATACCAGTTTTAACTATGAAATAATCACAATCCAGATTCCATAATATCATGCAATGGACGATGTAGCAACATTCACTGGGAGTTGGAACACCCAACCATGGGAGTGCTCGTCAACCGCAGTGCTGAAACGAAACCACGTGATCGATCCTGAAAATTTATCAGTGCCCTAACACTCGTCAACGCAATACATTTTTGTGTCGTCCTCTATTAAGCATATGGATCCCATAGCAACATATGACATTAAGAGATATTGAGACATTACGTGACAGTGCCCAAAATCACCATATACTCTCTCCATCAATCTCACTCTCTCAGTCAAATTGATGAGGCAAGTTCACAAACATTGATGGGTCATCGCACCTGCAAAATTGATAGACGTCCAAAAGAAATGGACAAGGGAAAAAATCACTCTTACATGTAGTCAATCTCCGAACGACAAGCTAGCAAGCTTTTCATCCTTTAATCACGGAAAAATAAGTAAATTGCTAATCCCCCCCCCCCTGACACACCCCCCCTCCCCGGCCCCACCTCCATTTCCGGGACTACCCCTGCCGCCCCTCTCTCTCTCTCTCTCTCTCTCTCTCTCTCTCTCTCTCTCTCCCTCTCCCTCTCCCTTTTCTTTCTTTCTTCTTTACAGTTTTTTTTCCTTTTCTTTTTTTTCCTTTTCTTTTCGGTTTGGTTTTTTTTTATTTATTTCTTTCCAGTTTGAATTTTTTCTCTTTAATAATAGGTTCAAGTCTAATTTTAGGCTTTGTAAAGTACTTGAGAGAAAAAAAAGTGTTTCAATTGATCATATTTATCCAACTGTTTTATTTTTAATTTTTTTGTCCTTTATAGATTAAAAAATATAGTTATGCAAAAAAGTGTTTCAATTTTCAATCCGTTTGAACTAGTGCAAAGATGTTATTTTTTTGATCATTTCAACCTAAATGGTCGTAATAAATTTTTGGCTCCAAGGCCTTTCAATGAACAACCTAAGAGAGTCCTGAAACTAAATAATGAGTCTTAGAGTGCTCGTTGAAAGGTCGTAAAACAAAAAATTCATTAAGATTACAATTAGTGTTCAGGAACTAATTACGAAATGTATTTTGCAAACGACATACTAATCCAGAATACAAATGTTATATTTAGGATTACTTTTTTTTTAACTATAGTACAATTTAATATATTTGTTAACCATTATTTAGCATAGATCCTTTTAACTGATTCGTTAGTATCTTATTTATTTAATTCCTATAAATACACCCTTTGTATATTTAAAAATATAATTCAAGAATTAAATGCTTTAATTTGCAATTCAGTTAATCAGAGCAAAGATCGTTTTTTTATTATTTTATTTTAAATGGTCATAATGAATTTTTTGGTTTAAGGTCGTTTAACAAACACCCTAAAACTCATTATTTAGTTTCAAGACTCTCTTAGGGTGTCCATTGAAAGGCCTTGAAGCCAAAAATTTATTACGACCATTTCGGATGAAATGATTAGAAAAATAACATCTTTGTACTGGTTCAAACGGATTGAAAATTGAAACACTTATTTTCGTAACTATATTTTTTAATCTATAAAGGACAAAAAAAGAAAAATAAAACAGTCGGATAAACATGATCATTTGAAACATTTTTTTTCTCTCAATTACTTTACAAAGCCTAGAATTAAACTTGACCCTTTTATTAAAGAGAAAAAAAATTCAAACCGGAAAAAAAGAAAATAAAATAAAATGAAAAACAAAACAAACTGGAAAAAAAGAAAAAAGAAGAAGAACCAAACTGTAAAAAAAGAAAGAAAGAACAGAGAGAGAGAGAGAGAGAGAGAGGAGGGAGGAGGGGTAGTCTCGGAAATGGAGGTGGGGCCGGGGAGGGGGGGTGTGTCAGGAGGGGGGGGAGTAGCAGCTCTCAAAAATAATCCACAAATCACTGAAAGTCTACATCATCGATGAAGTAATGAGACTAGCTTGTCCAGACTACCACTGCCAACCTAGAAATGATTTGGACACATATGAACGGCCCTCAAAACATCTTCGTCCAAATTCGTGTAAAGAATATCTGTGTCTGCAGCATTACTCAGAAAAAAAAACTCCCTCCCTCCCGAAACGCTTGACAACCCATTTGTACTACTGTTTTAACAAACATATACTACAAGAAGTTGACTGTAATTGGACTACTGTCCTGGCTAATGCCAATCACCACACCATGAAACACATAAACTAGTACTTAAGAAACCACAACACCGTGCAGTTCTTATCCTCTCTCACCAACAATGATTCTTTGGTACTCTTGAGACATGCATGCCATAGCCCTCAACAATAATTTTAAGAAATCGTAAATCACTCATTATGCAGGAAAATTAAACGGCAAAGCCGATACATGGGAAGAATCGAGTAGATCCGGGTGCACAAACCCATAATTACGTAGCACTTGATTATCCGCGAAATTCAACGCCTTCTCCATCCCCTTCCAACAAGAATCGCCCGTGTACATAGGATTGTAGTCCCCGCTGCACGGCTGACATCCCGTGAAATGCGTGATACACGGCCGTTTCCCAGCGTCCTTCCTATAACCAGCCTCCTCCAGATGCTTTTCCCATAGCGCACCGTAGCTCTCGCTCACCTTCTCCGCATGTCGCCTCCTTAACGTGTGCACTCGCTTCTCTATCCCCGCGTAGTTAGATGTCACGTTATGAAGTGTGCCCACCAAACCCTCCCAATACCCTTGGATACAATACTCGTGCTCCAGAAACACCTTATCACCCCATTTTTCCTTCTCCGTCATCAACAAATACACCATAGCTGTTTGATCATCGGACATTGGATACAACTTGTCCTTGATTGTCGATGACAGGATTTGACCCCACTTCTCGTAGTCTGGGGTCTGTGGACCCATCTTGGCCCACGCTTCCATAAAATCAATGGACCATTGACAATTCCGAATATAAAACACCCCGGCATTGAGCCCCATCCAGCTCGGATTCTCGTAAATCAACTCGGGCGACCCGCCCACCGCAAGGTTGTAATCCTTGTACCTCTCCAATGGTGGTTTAAAATCCATGTCAGTGAAAACCGCATCCGAATCAACCCACCAGATCCACTCGACCTCCGGGTGGGCCACCATTGCGGCCCGAACCACAGGTATCTTAGCCCAATAAGTGCCCATCTTTGGGTGAAGAAGGGCATTATTGTAAAACACATCGTACCCGTGGATTCGACAGTAATCAACCTTGTTCTTGAAAAGCCTCAGAAGCAAATGGTCGCCAATCGGGTTCTTGCACGGACCCGATTGAGAACCCGTCAGGAGTAGAATTTTGTCCCGTGCTTCTGCGGCGATCAACGGGTGATGCTTCAGCCAATCCCGTCTCTTCAAATCCCAATTCAGGATTGGCTCCTCTATCGTGTAGGTAACATTCGGCTCGTCGTAGAATGTCCTTTCTTGTAGACTATTAGCAAAAGGCGGTGAGATATTCTTCATCTTCTCATCAACTGATAGAGTTGAAAAACTAGAGGGAAGATTCCATACCACGAGAAGAGCGAGAATTGCTGCTGCTCCGATGAGGAGAGAGAGGGGTCTGTTTGGGAGAAAGGAGGAGACAGGAGTTTGATCTGCTCTGGTCCTATTCATGGTTGGAATCTGCAAACTGAGAGGTTTGTGGGGAAAAAATGGAAGGATTTAGGGAAGTGTATTCTAGGGGGAGATGTGATTGTTTGAAATGAAGTGAGAATGATGTTGTTCCAAGTTTAGAAAATATTGCAAGGGGACAAGGGTATAACAATTGATAATGACTTGTATTGTATTTTACCAAGAATTTCCTGCGCTATTTATTAGGGAGAGTGTTTTGGAGTGAATCGTCAGTTATCTTATCTTCTGTATTTATAAACAACTTATGGTCACCAAGCAAGAGACGCGGCCCAATCTTAACAGTCTCCACCCAATGGTAAGTTGTGTCCCCTGGCTTCTTTCAAACTACTCTACTACTAATTTTTAATGAGTCAAGCAACCCATGGGTGTCCGGGCAGACTGAAAAACCAACCCAATTCCTACTATCATTGGCAGTCTATTTAATTTTCTTCTAACATCTATGGACTATGGTTGGACCAATCAGTACTCGGTTCGGTTTGAACCCGACAAGGATTTCGGCTGGGCTCGGGTAACCGTATAACCAATCCGACTAAAGTCGGGTCAGGCCCAACCCAAACCCAACCAAAATCCAACTGTGGACAGCCCTACGTGGAACTTCATAGGCAAGGGTAATGATGACCAATGTTGAATTAAAACATTATCCTTTATGTACAAAATAAAAAGAAAGACAACAAGATAATATCAAATGTTAATATGATTCAAAAATATACTCGAAATAAAGGAATGCAGAAATTGCTAAAACCATTTACTCCGTAATAACCAGGCGAGATCGACAGATTTAATTAAACCCACAAGTAGCATGGAACTGACAAATAAATCCTACTAGTGAACCTCTTCTTCTGCTGCTGCTGGATAATCAAACGGCAAGACAGACAAGCGGGAAGCATTCGACAGGTCCGGTCGCACAAAACCATACATGCGAAGCACTTGATTATCAGCAAAATTCAATGCCTTCTCCATCCCAATCCAACAGGAATCGCTCTCGTACTTCGGATCGTGCTCCCCGTTACAATGCTGGCAACCCGTAAAGTGCGTAATAAACGGCCGCCTCCAACTTCCCTTACCGTATCCGGCTGCGCTGAGATACTGCTCCCTGATCGCAGCGTAGCCTCCGCTCATCTTCTCCGCGTGCCGCCGCCTCAACCCGCGGACCCCTCTCTCTATCGTCACGTACCTCTCCGTCACATCATCAACTGTGCCCACTATGTCCAGCCAATACCCGTGGAAATAGTACTCCCCCTCAATGTAAATCTTTTCCGTCCATTTTTTCTCCCCTTTCAATACCAAGTAAATCAGCGCCGACTGATCGTCGGAGTCCCGAAACATTTTGTCCGGGAGCGCTGATTTCTGTAGCCAGCCCCACTTGTGGAATTCTGGGCTCATTGGGCCCATGGAGGCCCACAATCGCATGAAATCCATGGACCATTGACAGTTTCGGATCAGAAAAATCCCGGCATTAAGGCCCAGCCAGCTTTTCTTCTCGTACACCATGTGGGCCCACCCGTGGACAATGAGGTTGTGGTCCCTGTACCTCCTCAACGGGACCTTAAACTCCATGTCGGTGAAAACGGCATCCGAGTCGACCCACCAGATCCACTCGGCTTCCGGGTGGGCCACCATTGCGGCCCGAATTAACGGTAATTTGGCCCAATAAGCCCGCATCTCCGGGTGAAGAAACGCGTTGCTGTAAAAGATATCGTAGCCGTTGATCCGGCAGTAATCAACTTTATTCTTGAACAACCTCAGGAACAGGTGGTCCCCGGTAGGGTTCGAGCAAGGGGAGGGCTGCGAACCGGTGAGGAGGAGTATCCGCTCGCCGGCGTAACCGGGGTGGTTCTCGAGCCACTCGCGCCGCTTCTCGTCCCAGTCTTCCATCGGCTCCTCGATCGAGTAACCGAGACCCGGGTCGTCGTAAAACGTCGAGTTGGGTGAGTCGTGGCGGAGGTCGTCGGCGGCGGGAGTGGCGGATGAGCAGTAGGCGGCGGTGACGCCGTCGGAAGCCAAGATGGGGTTTGTTGGGTTGTTGGAAAAGTCGGTCCAGGGTTCGGAGAAGTACCAGAGAGTGAAAAGGAGTACGGCAGCCGTAGCTCCGCCGAGAAAGAGCGGTCCGTCTCGGAGGGAGAGGGTGCGGGTGGATTTGCTTTGGACTGTGTTTTTGGCCATGGACAGAGAGTGTGGTGGAAGAAGAAAATGAGTAAAATTGAGAGAATGACGTTGGAATTGGTAGTGTTGATATGGGGAAGATAAAGGGATTGGTTCGAGGGAATATGTTGCAATCGAAAGAGGAGTCGGCTAGTAACTAGTGGGAATTCCAAGCTGATTTTGGAGGATATGCGGTTAAAATTGAAAATAAAGAATGAAGAAGGAGGAGTACAACTGTACAAGGCACAAGTAAAAGTAGAAAAGATTCCCTGGGGAGACCCCGGTTCCCACTAGTCTACGGAGACCCCAAGGCCTTTGTTTTTTTTTTTTTTTTGATAAGTCCCCCAAGGCCTTTGTTTAGTAGGGGAAAATTGAGGGAAAAGGGAACTTTGATCGGAGCATCTCCCTTTTGCTGTTTAAATCTATGTGCCGTGCGCGTTATGACCAAAGAAACTTTTATATATACCCGGTCCCGGTATAGGAGTCATGGTTTGTTTTTAATTTTTGGCCCATTTTTGGAGTACATTTTGATAATCGACTTCGTTTATTTTGTAGAGCTCGGTGAAAACATTAATCATACCAAAAATTATGTTCATCAAATTTTAGTAGATACATTATCATAACATGTGAAAAATGCAAAAAAAAAAAAAAAGATTCCAATTCAACGTGTTTTTGGATCCAAATTTTGTTTTTTTTTTTTTTTTTTTTCAATTTTCACGTGCATTGATCATGTATCTATTGAAGTCCGACGAACATAATTTTTAGCAAGATTATTGTTCTCGCCAAGCTCTGCAAATTGAACGGATTCAATCATCAAAAAATGGCTGAAAAAATGAAAACGAATTGGAGAGAGACACCACTACCCCTCTTATACGGGAAATATATAGGGTGTCCAAGGGGCAAGTTTAAGTACTTTAATTACACTTTTTATACCCATTCCAATAAAGTGAGGCTTGTCTTCAAATTTATTCAATAGAGAATAGAAGACCAAACCCACAATTCCTCATAAGCTGTTTTCATAAAACCACAAACAATAGAAAGACGTACATGTGCTCGACTGCTCGTTCACATTCTTCACTTCCCGTGAGCAGGGGCTGTTTCATATCACTATTTATCAACCGGACAAATTCTAAAGCAGACGAAATTATGAATCTTTTGTTCTACCCATCTAGGCTCCGTTCCGAAAATCTTCTTAAAAAATAAGAAAAATGGCTGCCAAGGACGGGTTTTGATAATTAATACATGTCTATGACACATTTTGTTTATTAACAAATGTTCTTAGCATGTACTTAAAATGTATTAATTATCAAAAAAACGTCATGGACCATCATTTTCCCTAAAAAATAAGTACTTATTTTACCACTACTCATTAAAAAATAAGAAGGGTCATTCCACAAAACCTAAATAAAAAGTTTCTTTCACATTTTCAAATTCATAAATAATGTAAATGAAAAAAAAATATTCAATTTTTTTTGCACTGTATTAAAGATCTCAATGAGATCTATCAAACAACATCCATATTGATAGGAAAATTATTTGCATAAACACATGATTTTTGAGTTTGAAGTTGCCTTATACAAAAAATAAGACTGTTGCTATGATAATGGGGGCCGGTAGAGGAAAATCGTACCGGCGGCCGCCCCGGGCCGTCTCCGACCACCAGACGGCCGATCCGAGCCATCCAAAAATTCTATAAAAAAAAAAACCGAGGGGGCCCTACGCGGGAATTAACGGCATCCGATGTTTGTAGGATGCTTGATCCGAGCACCCTTTTTCCGTGTATATATGACCCATTTTCCGTGTATATATGATTATATATACACGGAAAAGGGGTGCTCGGATCAAGCACCCTACACATCTCGGATGCCGTTGATTCCCGCGCTGGCCCCCTCGATTTTTTTTTATAGAATTTTTGGACGACTCGGATCGGCCGTCCGGTGGCCGGAGACGGCCCGGCGCTGCCACCGGTACGATTTTCCTCCCGGCGCCCATTTGTACCTATATAAATTCTACCAAAATAAATACCACTCTTCTTATTTTTCGGAACAACCCTTCTTATTCAACCAAAAATAAGTTCTTAACTTGTTTATGGAACACAGCCCTAGTCATCTCCATATCTTTTTAGCAACTGTGCTCTTCACACATACAAATAGGATACAGATCATGCACATATTTTGTGCGGGGTCCAATCCGGGTCCCACACAAACAATTTGAGCCGTTCATTAAATGCAAAATATTTTCTCAAAAGCCTCCGTGAAACATTAGCTTAATCCGATACGTATAAGTGCTTGGTCTAATAATTGAATTTTTCATTCAGACTTCAGGATAATGAAAAGTTAGACAATTGGATCAAGCACCTATAAATATTGGATTGAACTGATTTTTTTGCAAGGGGTCTTTGAAAAAATGTTTTACATTTGCTGAACGGTTCGAATCATTTGTGTAGAACCCCTAATGAGCCCCACAAAAAATATGTGCACAATCTTTGTTCAATTTATCTTTGTCAACAAAATTATTGTTGTTTTAGAGTCATTGGGGAAGGATTTTTTTCGTTACTATTTTTACTGGATAGTGGTATTTTAGTCGGTAGGACAATGGATGATGAATAAAGTTTGAACTATTATTTGCCATCATGTAAGTGCCATCAAACACTGCAAATTGAGGATCGATTTCAGGTTTTGGGAGAGAAAGTAACTGAATAAATACGGTGCTATGCTCAACGATGTTGGTTGTTCTCTAATTTCAAAAAGGGAAAATTTCACGTAGGCACCCGACTTTTCACACAAATCACACATAAACACCTGACCTTTTTTAAATTTCATATAAACACTTGAACTTTCTATAAACTCATCAATTCAACACCTGACCTTTATTAAATTTCATATAAACACCTGAGCTTTCTAAAAACTCATCAATTCAACATCTGCCATCACCATTTCGTCTAAAACCAAACGGGAAAAAATTAAGTGCTTCGATTTTTTATTTGTTTGAAACAGTGCTAAGATCTTATTTTTCTGATTATTTTATCCTAAAGAATCATAATTAATTTTTGACTCTAAAGCTCTCATTAGTTAGCATTAAGAAAGACATATAATCAAATATCTCTCAGGACTAACTAACGAAAGCCTTAGAATCAAAAATTAATTATGATTCTTTAGAATAAGATGATCAGAAAAATAAGATCTTCGCACTGGTTTAAACGGATTGAAAATTGGAGTAATTAATTTTTCAACCATGTATAGATCATTTATATATTAAAAATATATGGTTAAAAAAATTAAGTGTTCCAATTTTCAATCTGTTTAAACCGGTGTGAAGATCTTATTTTTCTGATTATTTTATCTTAAAAAATCATAATTAATATTCGACTCTAAAACTCTCATTAGTCAGCCCTAAGAAAGTCGTAGAATCAAATATTTCTTAGGGTCAACTAACGAGAGCCAAATAAAATGATCAGAGAAATAAGATCTTCATATTGGTTGAAACGAATTGAAAATTAGAGCAATTAATTTTTCAACCATATATAGATCGTTTATATATTAAAAAATATGGTTAAAAAATTAATTGCTCTAATTTTCAATCCGTTTAAACAGGTGCAAAAATCTTATTTCTCTGATCATTTTATCCTAAAAAATTATAATTATTTTTTGATTCTAAAGCTCTCGTTAGTTAGCCCTAAGAGATATTTGATTCTATGACTTTCTTAAGGCAGATTAACAAGAGCTTTAGAGTAAAAAATTAATTATGATTCTTTAAATAAAATGATCAAAAAAATAAGATCTTCGCATTGGTTCAAACAAATAAAAAATTAGAGCACTTAACTTTTTTTCCCGTTTGGTTTTAGACGAAATGGTGATGGTAGATGTTGAATTGATGAGTTTTTAGAAAGCTCAGGTGTTTATATGAAATTTAATAAAGGTCAGGTGTTAAATTGATGAGTTTTTAGAAAGTTCAGGTGTTTATATGAAATTTAATAAAGGTCAGGTGTTGAATTGATGAATTTTTAGAAAGTTCAAGTGTTTATATGAAATTTAAGAAAGGTCAGGTGCTTATGTGTGATTTGTGTGAAAGGTCGGGTGCCTACATGAAATTTTCCCTTTCAAAAACAAAAAAGGTCATCCGAAAAGAAAACAAATGAAAGGTGGAAGGAAAAGAGGAAAACAAACAAAGACTTATACTGTGCAAAGAAGACGGACACAGCTTGAATTACGTTTCTGATCAAGGAAAATATCACCACTGGTTCACGAAAGAAGAAGAAAATCACTTCAAGCGAAATAGGACCAAGTCCTATATTTTGTGTCAACTGTCAAGTATTAGAAACTTGAGTTCCGGACAATTTTCACTTTTGCTGTCTCACCCGAATTTGTGTTTTGTATGGCTCTTATGCAACTTTAATTTTTTTTCTCCTTTAGACGTTGAGAATTGAGACTCATAGGTTTTGTATTTAATTGTTTGGGGTCATTTTGTTAGTTTTGTGTTTTGTACGGTTGTTCTGTTTCTTGGTGTTCCATTTGAATAGCATTTTTCAAGTGTTCATCGAAAATTTGGTTAAAAAAACCCTGCAAAGAACCGTAAATCTACACTTGTAGATTTTAATGGTTAAATAACATTTCACTTACCAAATTTTAAAAAGGGAAATAAGGGTAATATCATCATTAGAAAAAAGTATTCTGGCTATTTACGTGTAGGTACGTACAGAAAATAAAAAGTAATTTCTGCCAAGTCACCTCCAATTAATGAAACACAAAATCTTATAAAAGTGTCTAAAATTCTAAACCCTGAAAGTGCCTAAACCTTAGGGTACCCTATAAAAGTGCTTAAACCCTAGGGTACCCTATGAAAGTGCCTAAATCACTAAAATCCTATGATAGAAAAGTGTACTCTAAAATCGCTATGAAAGTATCTAAACCTAAACTCTAGGGCACTATGAAAGCGCCTAAATCTAAAAACCCTAGGGCACCCTAAAACCTTACGGTACCCTAGGGTGGCACTTCCATTAATGGAAAATGTATTTTTGTAAAAAGTGAACCT
Source organism: Rhododendron simsii (assembly GCA_014282245.1). NCBI lineage: Eukaryota > Viridiplantae > Streptophyta > Magnoliopsida > Ericales > Ericaceae > Rhododendron > Rhododendron simsii. The sequence goes on from CM024960.1 coordinate 10,431,920, forward strand.
AGTAGTAATTAAGTATTTCATCTTACCTTAATGAGAATTAACATGTGATTTTTTGTACTTAGTGGTAAAAATCCCCTTTTATAACTAGTATAGACAATAGTGCTGAATAGTAGTGAAAAAGTGACGTTTTGCGAGTTTTCATAAACACAATTCGTATATGTGAGTAGAGATTGTCTTGTTTCCGCCTGTGTTGTAAACCGGTTGTTTACAGCACCAACTAATTACAGCCGTTCAAATTTTGTTGAGTTTAACTTTTTTTCGAAAAAGTTTCATTATCATCTTACCATCCAGAATACTTTTGGACAGTCACAATTGAGTACTGTAAACACCTGTTTACGGCTCAGCCGGAAACAAGTTTTTCTTGTGTGAGTATATTTATTGAACCTAACTCTTGCCCTCGGGACATCTAAATTCTAATAGAAGAACTTTATGACAGAAAGTGAGACCCAATCCCAATTTTACGTGTCTAATAGTTAAAGAGTTGATGAGAGCTTTACTTTAATTGTACTCCTCACACGTGGATGGTGGAATTCAACCTTCAAAATTACAGGGAAAAAAAAAAAAAAAAACCACAATTTAGATGTTCGTAAAAGTAGAAGGGCACCACTTTTATGCATATGAATTTCAGATAAATCTAAACTCTTCTCTCTACTATCTTTTTTTTCCAGTAAACCAAATATTTTTTAAGAGTTCAAATTTGCTCAATTCGATACTTATAGGTGTTTAATCTAATTATTTAACTTATTATTTCGGTATTTTTTTATGTTTTCGTCAAGATAATGAATAGCTCAATCCGATACATAGGCTACTGCGTTCTTGTAACTTTTAAGTCTGAAACTTATTATTCTGATTTTTTTTTAACTTTTCGTAACTTTTTGTTTAGTTTTTCGTCGTAATTTTTAGGGTTAATTGTTTGTCGAGACGAGACGAATCAGAAAAGTATAAAAATATAGACTGATGTTGGAAAATTCAAATTAGACGACACTTTCATCTTCAGTGAACTTTTTTTTTACTTTTGGTCATAATTCTGTAATTTTTAGACTCTTCTCGTCAAGACAAATTATTAATCCAAAAAGTATCACGCGAATCTAATAAAAATTCAGAAAAGACGAACAAAACACACAAAATAGAAAAGAAAAATGCATTTACAAGAGTGGAGCCTTAAAGTTGTAAGTTTTATAGTATGCTACTGGTAATTATCAATAGTTCAATTGGCGAGCAAGGAGAAAATAAATAGGTCAGAATACATCGCATAAAATATGTGAACAGCTAGCCTTCAATTTGCAAAAATAAATCAAATGGTCCTAGAGTCGTGTATGTTTGGGCTTTAAGAAACTGATTCAGATTACCCAATAGAGTCTGGGCCAGCAATTGCCCAAGTCGGGCCAGTCTCAGATCAGCCTCGAGGCCTTGAACCAAAGTTAAGAGCATAATAGTTGTAACAAAGTTCTTCTGTAAACACTTGAACGCTTTGTTCACTTTTCTCTCTCTCTCTCCTGATACAGTTTTCAATAGTTATTGAGCAGTAATAATGTCAAAACTATTTTAGTTAGTGCCAAAATTTTAAGAAACAATGAAGGCCAATAACGTGTTTTGATAATTAATACCTATCAAAAACATTTTCAGCATTAATAAATATTTTTTTTATCGGCAAAATAATTATTAAGGATACTTGTCAAATGTTACAACAAGTAAGGGGGAAGGGGAGCATTAACAAATGTTCTCAGCATGTCTTTGGCAGGTATTAATTATCAAAACACGTCCTAGGCCATCATTTTCCCAAATTTCAATGCATAAAAGTCGTGTACACTACATATGGTACAAGTCTTTTATGCACTATAGTTTTGACACCAACAAAATAGTGTTAAACATTATAATTTCCCTAATTATTCTCTCTACTTATTATTCATATCTCTCCCATCTCTTTCTACATATACCCAAAAAATCCGTAGCTTTCTCAGCACCCAAACAGATGCATTGCCAAAAAGAAAGCTGGTTTTTTTGTTTTCACCTTATGGGGGGGTGCATAGGGCACCTTCCCGGCGGGATTAAGAGGCTTCAATTTCTATTCTAAGAAGTACAAGAAGAAAACACCGAAATCAAACCCAAAAACCTGTGATCTCGACAACCATTTTCCATTACAAATGATAAATTGAAATTACAGATTCAGAATTGCAAACCAAATAGGCAAATACAATAGAGTTGTGAACCGAAACCCATGTTGCACACGGTGTCCTTAAAAACAAATTCACCGCCTAACGAAGGGGGTTGAGATTAAGCGGCGTTTGTCTCCCAAGATTGATCCTGCTCGCAGCGCGAATGTCGAAACACCACCGATAAACGCCTTGACAAATTGACTCAGCATCTGCCTCTCTCACACACACAAAGAATGAACTCAGGAATTTCAGATAGTGATGTGAAATTTTATTGTACTCGCAAGCGCACGAATCGTACCGAAGTATAGTAATGCAAGAGCGAGGTCGAACCCACAGAGACTTATGATTTTTTATAGGAAAAATAAGTAACTTAAACCGATTAGACCCTAACCTAGTTGGCAAAAGTTGTGATTTATTTTTAAACTAAAAGTGAAAAGTAAAAACAATGAACTAAACTATCCAAGACAAGAAAATTAAAGCTTCTTTTTAATCAAAGGAGAAAATACTAGGGTTTCGGAATCCACACCCATTAACTCGTATCATTATATATTCATGATCATTGATTTTACTCAAAATTTCTTCATGATAATCTGAAAGCTAATTCTATTACCATGGAAAATATCATCGTGAAAATTCATCAAAAATTCTAATGTTTGTTCCTCTCCGCTCGCAAGTATAAAACCAAATCATTAATTGTATCCGTTTTATACAAATCACAATAAATATCCAATTTTATAGTTAACGATGAAAAACCAGCTTTCAACGCTAAAGACAATTCTAAATCATGAGAAAAACATGATTGAACTCATATCCAGAATTTATCCCTAACAATTGATTTGGAGTAAGAACAATTTTATCATATATTGAAATCACATATTCGGGTAAAATCAAATCTCATGAACATATAAATAACAATCGTTAATGGGGCTTCATCCTCAACCCTAGTTAAAGAGTTTAGCCGCTCATGGAGTACAAAAACATAGTCGTATAATAAAAGAACTCCATAAAACTAAGCTTACAAAAGATAAGAATATTTTCTCGTACAAAGCTTTAATTTCTTCTTGCTCTGAGAAGTCTCTGATTCCAGTGCAATCTCCCAAGCCGAATTCTCTGATTCCCCTCTCGTGCAAACCGTAATGCCCTTTTATGCTCACTGCCAAGATTTCTTTCCTAAGTAAGTAGAGAATCCTTGTTAAAAACCTTGTTATTTGGTCCACTCAAAGATTTCTTTCCCTTAAGATATTGCCTAATCTTATAATTCCATTTCTACCGAAACTCTTCTAAATCTGCCAAGCCAATGAGCTTCCAAAGAATCCTTGTCTTGACTTAGCTATTGCATTAATTGAATCTCACGAGCAAAATATGTTGTAATATCATCTTTTCCTGCATATTCAATAATTTAAAGTGAGTGATAGAAAATATAATAATAATGTCTAATTAAGCACAATAAATAACTAACAACATATGATATTGGGGCCTCTAAGTGTTAACCTTTTGTGCTCATCAGATAGAATTCTTCAAAACTGAGGGAATTCAGAAATGAAAATGATCTTCTTATACTCAAGGAGAGACCATTGAGTTGCTTTCGAAAATCAATACAACTGAAACTGCTGGAATGAATTCCTTGCCATAAATCTCACATCATGAGGGTATTAACCATCTATAACTACTGGACTTTAGAGTTGCCTCGTCCAGATTCGATGAATCAAAGTGGGTCTGTTCAATTGCCTTGGGAGACCCTCCAAAATTTTCAAATTCATTCACAAATTTTCCAACATATTTGACAAGGAAAAGTTAATGACTTGTGACCATATGCCACTTTTTCGACAACTTTGACGAAAATACTAACGTTCTCACATTAATTGGAAGTTCATGGGGTGTATGCATATCTACAAATAAAATAGAGGGGTTTAAGACAAAATTGATCAAAGTACAAGGGGTTTATTTAGAAGTTTATCTTTTGTGATTAGTGACAGGTTTTACTTTGGAAGATGGCAGATCGATCTGAGGGCCTGAGGCAGAGGATCAGGATCTTTGCATAGAAAGCTTACGTTCCGTCTGGCCTCTGAGCCAGCAAATCAATCATTGACACTATACCTCTTGGTTCCGTGAATCGCCCTGAATTTATCGCTATTAGCGTTATTATTTCACATCAAAAGATTTGGTATAATATATGCATTTATTAAAACAAAAAATTTAAGTAGTCCGATCCCGTCTAATATTAACTAGCACCGTTTGGTACCGTCGTATCATCTAGTATTTGATTGGTACGGTTTGGTATTGACCGATATTTAAGCCGAAACGAAATTAAAGGTGTAGGGCATCGGATTTTATCAATACCGGTACATTGCTCATTTGTCGTGCTAGCGGTTAATTTTTTTTAAAGGAATAAGGGGACATATAATAAGAGAGATAAAAAGGTGGATACGATTGAAGGATAAATTATTTTAGAAGGGGATTAATGGTGTTGGAAAATATTTAGGACATAATATTTTATTTTATGTATAAATGAAAATTGATTTATTTTGGAGTTGCATCTTTTTATTGACACTTGTTCGCCGTGGACGGACACATCCTTTACGAACAGACATGCCTCTTTCTTTGGTGACTTTTCGTAGAATTACCAGTTGGCCTATTAATATCATTTCCTTCATTCATTTTAAATAGGTTGATTTTTCTTTCATTCAAATCCATTCATATGAGAGAGTTACAAACACAAGATGGTTCGTAGGTCCTTTAATTGTGCTTAACTCCACAACCTCGCCTTCAAATAAGGTTGAAATACCTCAAGCGTAGGGCTAGGTCATCCACGGCGTAATAACCGGAAAGTCCGGGATCGTACCCACAGAAAATCGAAAATAGCTTAATTGGATTGTGGGTTTTATATGGTGGGTTTCGGGGTTTGAGACGGCCAACTAGGTTTTGCTTTAAACGGAAATGATAATGGAAAAGACTAGAAATTAACTTTATAAACTAAAAAAGGAAAGTCTAGGGATCTTCTATCCCTTGACAAAGGCCGCTACCGATTCTCGATTATAACTCGAGCGAGAGTCACGACCGCGTGCTCACGCCTGGAAGATTTAACTTTAACAACTACGTTTAACAAAAGATGTGATTAAACGGAATTAAACTAACCTATTTTTGCTAATGTATCTAACACGTAGGAGGTCACGAGCCCTCGATATACCGCCTGACTAAACAATATATCAAAGAGTTAACACCCGTCGCTTAGACCAAAATGAGTAGGTTAAATTAATTCCGAAAATCATGATTTTAAGCCCGATGGTTCGAGAACCAACAACAACCTAAGTCTTTGGGAAAGATTAGCCCAAAACTTAGTCAATCAACTACTCACACATAGTTAAAGAACTAAGCATAGCGTAAAAATGAGACATAAGATTTAACCGTGGGAAACGAAAATAAACTTGATATTACTAAGAATCTAAAGCGTAGCTACAACATTAATAAATAAGAAAACATCAAACTAGGAATTAAACTTACAAGTATTGAAACTTGAAACTAAGAACAACAATGGCAAAAAGACTAGAAAGAAAACTAACTTAGAGCATAAAGTAGATTATGAACTAAAGTGAGGGAGAAGAGTATTTATACAACTCAACTTCTCTCCCAACAAATATCCTACAAACATACTATAAGTAACAACTATTCCATAAATAGAAGGTCCAAAAAGCAACAAATATCTGGCTGAAGGCTCGTGGTATCGCTACTAATTATGAAAAGTATCGATACCACACTACTAAGTTGAAAAGACCATTTCCCCGTAACACTCTGGTATCGATACGGCCTTAATCCTTATCGATACGACCTTAATCCTTATCGATACATCATTCTCTGCCTTCCCATGAAGGCTAGTCATATCAGATACAGATTAAGGCCGTATCGTTATCCAGTTCTACCTTCAGTTTCAGCAGACATCTCCTAGCAACTTCCACAACTCCATAGTACCTTATTTTCATTCTTTAAACTTAAGTAAATACTACATTTTAAACATTTTTTTTACCTTTTCTTTATTTTAATTTATTTAATGAAAATAAGAAAGTACCCATATATAATAAGTAGAATAGACCTAAGGAGCTCAGCACTACAAGAACTACAGATCTAGGGAGTGTGAGCTAGCCTCATCAAGTCTCCTCTTGGAGCTTACTTGAAACAAGGCCAGGACCTTCTAGCTTCGTCCAAACCTTCTAGCTCCGCCTTCAGACGAAGCTAGAAGAAGGTCCAAGGACCAGCTCCGTCCTCTAGCTATAACAAGAAGAATAATATCCATAATATTATCCTCAGAATATGCTTGTTCCAATAAAGATGCCACACCAAGAAAACCTAAATCCTAAGGGATAGAGGAACGTCGATGATAAGTTAAGCATAAAATGCCAAAGATATGCATAACCAAAGACGGATGAAGATTCCTAGTTAAGGCAAGAAGCCCATGGACTCTTAGCTAAGGCAGGATTCCACATTCCTCAAAGAGGTAATCCGGAATCTACGAGATATAGTCCGACAAGGAGTCAATCTCCAATTAAAGTGCCTATAAATATGACGGTAAAACTCCAATGCAAGGTACACAACATATAAACCGAGAATCTCAATTCCATCACCAAAAAGCAAGAATTTTACTGACTTAGGCATTGGAGGGTGGTAGGCACGCCACCACACCGGTGACTCAAGCTGTTTGCTTTGTTTTCCAGGTCCAAATCGGAGTTATCGACAAAGCTGTTTCATCAACCCCCCATTTGGAAACAATGGCATTACCAGAATTTCAAGATTTTAATTATATCAAATTGTCAACCCCTCACTTTTAGTGTAAAATGAAAAACTGCACATTTTTCTCAAGAGAAAATGGCTCAAAACATGACCTTACTTTTTAAATAAAACCTTGCAACTTTGTAGTTACTTTTAGAAAAATTCAAGGATCAATTATCGCCATTTTTTATCGCTAAAATTGATACTTTTAGAAAGTCATTTTTCCTTACTTAAACAGATTTTAAGAGGCCAACAGGGTCTTTGGATATTTGGAAGCACTTGGGCCATGCATGGCGTTGAAATGCACCTTATTTGCACTTTTTACCTTAAAACATTAAAAATACAACTTAAGTGCAATATCGTTATAAAAGCTAAATAAACGCAAATTAAAACCACGTAAAACGGGACTAGTCGCACCAAAAATCTACAATATTGGGTGCTCATCAAATTGAAGTGCTGCTTTAGCGGGATTCCGATCAAGTAGCGCTGGGAGACAGTCATCCAATGCAAACTGTGAGCACCATAGTGGGGGCGAAATCTATCTTATATATAGAGTGTCATACACTAACACTCGCCTTAATCACCAATTTGTTTCCATCGATTTTCAGGTTTTAAGTTCTAATTTTATTGCACTCATATTATTGGCTTTCATCACAAAAAGTAAGCATATTTTTCCAACAAATTGTTACTTGGTTTTGTTTAGTTTTTTTTTTTTTGATAATTTCAATCAATTCATTTCACGATACCCGAAGGTAAAGGCCCGAAGGCTACAACGATTTCATCAAAGAATACAGGAATGAACCAAAACTACTAAAACCTAGACACGAAGAACATCCACTAGGAGTCTTCTAAGCACATACTGCCGAAGGCAGACCATACATAAATGCAGGGCAATGAACCCGTCTCCGATATTAGTAGTAGAGCTCAAAGGGACACTCAGCTCAAACCATAACCATAAGCACGGATGAAATCAACATCCAACCAGAACAGAATAAACTAAACAGATAGAAAACTTATTCGCCCACCTACCACACCCACCGGATCTGAAAAATCAGACCAGTACAGTCACCGGACCGGGGAGACCGGCCGGGAGAAAACCAGGCCAAAGACAGCCGGTAAAGACACCTCCGACCATGGAGCTATCGCCAGCAAAACGCCACCCCGTAAGCTGGAGACTTATTGCCGGAGGGAGCCGAGCCACCATACTTCATCTCTCCATCAGAGCTTTCCCAAAAACACCAAACCAGAGGGAGGCGGCAGAGGACGCGGAGGCAGCGAGCCGGTGAGGAGAAGGCGGTGGCGGACGAGAGAAGGCGGTGGCGGAGCTAGCTGTGGAGGAGGAGGCGAGAAGAGATCGGATCTGGTTGGGGAAGGGATTCGACGGGCGGCGAGGTGAGGAGTGGTGGCCAGCAAAGGAGAAAGGGAGGAGGTGGGGCAAGGGGCGGCAACCCCACCCCTCCAGGAAAACCCTAACTGGTAAAGTAAAGTAGAGAGAGAAAGGAGAGAGCTCCTAGAGAGAGAGAAGGAGAGAATACACGGTTTTGTTTAGTTTTAATAAATGGAATATGCATGTATATGCTAGCTTGTATTGTATATAGTTGATAGAAAGGGTGGATAATCTACAATTAATGGTAACGGTTATGAATATTCAACATTCAATTTTTATGAATAAATTACATATCAATTCATATATCACAAAAAATTATAAGTCTATTTCCTAGAACTGGGAGTTTAATCACCTTGTTTGATTTTAAAAATCGATTTGAAATTATTTTATACTATGCAGAATGAGTCATAAGATATTGTTGGCATTTAATTGCACTTCTCTGAACAACATGGAACTATTCAGATATTTATATTAGAGGTCATAATCAAGAGTCAGTTCCTTGCTTAGAGCATTTTCCGTGCTCAGAAATATTAGAAGGTCATAATCAAGGAAATAGAACAATTAGAATTTCTGTAATTAAGTTTGACTTCAGAGCATTTTTAATTTGGGAAAAGGCGATAGAGTCATGATTGAATGGAGAGAAAAAAATAGGTCTAATGAAGATGAGGAGAAATTTTTCAGTGCCGGATGGATACCACGTAGTGTTCGCTCGGCACATTCGAGCCGTCCGATGTGGTTTTGGACAGCTCAGATTTGGAGAGAGAAAAATGAGAGAGAAAAAGGAGGGGTGAGAGGAGAGAGAAAATTTTAATCTAAACTGTTCAAAAATGCATTGAACAACTCAAGAGTGCCAACCTAGCACCACGTCAGATATATCTACTCGGCACTGAAAATTTTCTCAAAGATGAGGGTATAATCGGGTTAGATTATTGTTCGTCTACAATTTCTTGCCTTCTACGAAACTTTTTAATTCATAAGATTTTTTGTTTCCTCCAATTTTTCTTTGACCCGGTACCTTTAGTCCTGTAATTTTCTATTTTGTCCATTTAGCTAAGTCAAAAGTGGAAATAACTTCTCTGCACGTTTTTTTATTTATTTATTTATAAATGAAAGAATTTTATTAGTCTCCTGAATTCGAACTTCTCTTTATGTTGTTGAATCTACTCCTTTTAAATTAGTGCATGGAAACCTCACTTATGTGTTCCAAGGGGTGTTAATTAAGGTCTTTAATTGCATCACCACAAGGTTTTAATTTGACAGTCCAATATGGCGGCTTTACAAGCAAGGAACGATTCTCTCACATTACAATTGTTCATGCGTGTAAAATGAGACCGACCCACTAATTAAATACCATTACACAATTCAAATAGTTTAATTCGCAAGCTAGCCTCCATCTTTTTCATCTTCTAAGCAAAAAATCAAACTTGGTCTGATATCAAAATTCGATAGTCATTTGAAGTAGCAATCATATATCTACCAAAACTTTATTTTCTTGTGAGAATTGGCACCTCTTATGATATATACTTCTCATTATACCCTTAGTTTTTTCTTCCCTATCGTGATTCAGAATGTATGTCAAGGATAAAGAGTAATCTATAAACATTTTTCACGATGATTCTTTTACACTTTTTATTGTAACCCAACACATAGAAAAAGTTAAAATTTTCTTTTCACTTTTTTTCCGTTCACACTCTACTTTCTCTTATTTTCGCTTCCTAGCAAAATGTTCTCTTATTTTCACGTTCTTTCTTTTCTATATATTTTAAAGATTCTTTTCTTCTTTTTTTTTCAATTCCTTCATCAGGTTAAATACAATGATACATGAAGGAGCGGAGATGCACTAGCGTTTTTTTTTTCTAGCATTTTCTCGTAAAAAATAAGATAATTGTCACGTGAACTATACGTTTATGGTCTCTTGTTTGAAGATCTTTAATTACTACTGGGAGACTGTCTTATTTACGGACCAACCAATCACAGTCGTTCAAAAATGTTCTTGACGGTCCGGATTTTAATGAAATTTTTCCGAAAAAAAGTTTAACTCTTCTCCAAAAAAGTTACATTTACATCCCTTCATCCTAATAGTCCAAAACACTTTTGGACAATCACGATTGAGTGCGTAGACATGATTTTCTACACTACAGGAGTGGAGTTGACCTCTTGTGAGGAAGGTACGTGGTCGCATGGATCTGCACGAGCGAGTATCATGGATCTATGCACAACTGCTCACTCCTATAACATACTATATTACAGCCATTATTCATCACTAATGAAAATTGTGCCCAACTTAATTAGTGTATATATATAGAATTGTGCACCCCTTTTCTTGCCATGTCCCTTTATGTTCTTAGTTACGGAGTATTTATTTAAATAAACTAAGAACAACTCTAAAAGTTGCACATTTTTACACTCTCGCATGAACTAGGTGTGACGCTGCTAAATTCATGGAAGTGTGTGTAATACGAAGTTTGTGAATCCCCACCGTAAGTTAGAATATTGCTCTTTCATGTATGTAAACTAGGGTTTGCTCGTGTCTAGAGGCACGACGCAACGTGAGATTTAATTAGTAGCAATTGTACAATTAATATTGTTTGAGAGAGTGGAAGAGCTGTAAGATTTATGGAGCAAATCAATGGTTAGAATTTATAGAGAGATAAGAGATTTAAAAAACCATATTCTCTCTTATTATATAAATGATCATTTTTATGAAGGGAAAGATAATATTATACCCATCTAATTACTATTGAATTGGACTGTCACAGATTTACAACCCAATTACGACCCAAATGTATAGGCCCTAAAACTAGACTAATTGAACTATTATATTTCAAATATATTATTTTAATTAAGACACTTATTACCTAGAATGTTAGAACACATAGAATATTGACACATACCAAGTAAACCAAGAATAGTATGAAGTATGAACATAACGAGATTAGAAAGGAGCTAGCCTTTGAGAATAGGAGGCGCGCTAATAAACAGTCTCTTAAGGAATATTTTTCCCTTGTGAAAGTTCAACCGATAGAGTGTACTAGCAACCAACATTCAATTAAAGCGCACAAGCTAATTTCCTCATTCAATGTTAACAACCACCAGGAATATTTCAACGAGTCACAAATCGAGTGGTCCACCAGAAATATTAGTGTGCATCACCATGTTCGTTTTGAAATTTTGGATAATGAATGGATGGAGATAGATAGAAAAAGAGAACCAATTCTTTACACCACCGGTGTAAACATTTATTTCTTCCAAATCAATTGCATTGCGCTATGTCGCCATGTTTTGTTGATTGGGACCACTGTTTTGACACGTGTCATGATGCAATTGATTTGGAGGAAACAAATGTTTACACCGGCGGTGTAAAGAATTTATTCTCATAGAAAAAATGAGAGTAATAATTACGAAAAAATTTATTATGAACTGTGCGCATGCATGCGGAGAGAGAATCTCAAATTCAAAATCTCAAAACGAACATAATCGATCTTTATCTCCATCGTATTGCAATTGGATCTATTTCTTACCGATTGCAAATAATGAATATTCCCTAAAATATTATGACGACCAATGGTTTAATAAACAAAACGTTTTGTAATGGTAGATAAAAGAAAAAGTGACAATTGAGTTGAGCAATAATTCTTCTGTTATTATTAAACCATCAATAACACTAACCCATTCAACAAGAAATTCAACTCCCAATATCCCACCTCATGAACACATCGAAAAAATTAGCTTTTCAGATGTCTTGAACCAAAAAGCAAGCTAATGGAACAGTAGTAATGACCTAGCAAGAATGACAGATTCAATTTTAACCAAGTATCCAAGCAATTGACAAAAGAAAATGCTGCTAGTTACTAGTATACTCCAATGTCCTCCGCCGGAAAATCAAACGGCAAGACTAACGAGTGGGAAGAATTCAGCAGATCCGGCCGCACGAAACCGTACCTGCGAAGCACCTGGTTATCGGCAAAATTCAACGCCCTCTCCATCAACACCGAGCAAGTGTCGCCGTTGTACGTCGGGTTGCGGTGCCCGTTGCACTGCTTGCACCCGGTGAAGTGCGTGACAAACGGCCGCCTCCCGCTTCCCTCGCCGTACCCGGCGGCCTTGAGGTACTGCTCCCTCAGCGCGGCATAGTCCACGCTCGTCTTCTCCGCGTGCCGCCTCCTCAACCGGGCCACCCCTTTCTCCATGCTCTCGTAGCTCTCCTTCGCGTCGTCGATCGTTCCCACCACGTCCTTCCAGTAGCCCTGCAAGTAGTACTCCTCTTCAATGTAAGCCTTGTTCGTCCCTTTCTCTCTCTCCCTCAACAACAAGTAAATCAGCGCCGACTGGTCGTCGATCGTCGGAAACCTGTCGGAAAACACCGATATCTGGAGTTGGGCGAACTTGTGATACTCCGGGCTGTGCGGGCCCATGGAGGCCCACAATTGCATGAAATCCATGGACCATTGGCAGTTTCGGATCAAGAAAACGCCGGCGTTGAGCCCCTGCCAACTCTTCTTCTCGTAGACCAGGTGGGACCAGCCGTGGACGACGAGGTTGTGATCCTTGTACCTTCTCAACGGGACCTTGAAGTCCATATCGGTGAAGACGGCGTCCGAGTCGACCCACCAGATCCACTCGGCTTCAGGGTGGGCCAACATCGCGGCCCGGATCAACGGTAACTTGGCCCAGTAGGACCGCATTTTCGGGTGCAGCAACGTGTTGCCGTAGAAGATATCGTAGCCGTTGAGCCGGCAGTAGTCGACCTTGTTCTTGAACAATCTCAATAACAGATAGTCCCCGCTCGGGTTCGGGCAAGGGGAGGGCTGTGACCCGGTGACGAGGAATATCCTTTCGCGGGAGCCGGCGTAGCCGGGGTGGTTCTTAAGCCACTCCCTCCGCTTCTCGTCCCAGTTCTTCATCGGCTCCTCGATCGAGTAACTCAGCCTCGGGTCGTCGTAAAACGTCGTGTTCCGCGGCTCATGGCGGAGGTCATCCGCGGCGGCTGGGGCTGAGCAGTAGGCCGCCGTGATGCCGTCGGAAGCCAATACGCTATTTGTCGGGGTTTTTGAAAAGCCGGGCCAAGGTTGGGAGAAGTACCAGTGAGTCAAGAGGAGTAGCGTTGCCGTGACCCCGGCGAGGAAGAGTGGTCCGACTCTGATGGAGCGAGTGGATTTGTTTTGAGCTGGCTTTTTGGCCATTGGTAGACTGGCAATCAGAGAAACAAGATCTCGTTTGAATATCAGGCAGGGTCGGCGTAACTGGTTGACCTCATCTAAACGTGACGTTGATCGATGGTTTAAAGAAAAACTATCATCGTAGTATTAATTTGGTCAGCGCGGCAACAATTATAATTAACGACGACGTAGCTCTGCCGAGAAAGAGCGGTCCGACTCCGACGGAGCGAATGGATTTGCTTTGCAGTATACTGTGTGTGGAAGAAATTAACAAGATCTGTTTCAGGTTCCATATTAGAGAGGTAGCTGGGTGTAACTGGTTGACCTTGATCTGATTAAACGTGATACTATAGTTTAAAGAAATATTGTAAGTACATTTATTTAATTTAATTTGATCCAATCGACGTAGGACTAGTGTAGTACTAGTAGACTAATCACGTTACTTTCACGAGGTTTATTTAATTTGTTGGAAGTTGACATAAGCGATAAATCCAAAATATATGTAATAAAAAACTGGTAAATCCAAAATGTAAATGAAGAAGAAGACGTAGAAGTAAGAAGTAAGAAGAAGAAGATTCTCTTCTTTTGTTTATTAGAGGGAAAATGACGGGAGAGAGAGAGAGAGAGATGAGTAGACAAAGATGGAGAAAAGGGGAACAAGTGGTAATGGTTGCCACCTCAATTCTTATTTTTTAGAAAAACCCATTGACATCGGAGGAGTTTTCTTTTTTTTTTTTTTGGTTTCTGCCAGCCTAATCAGATTCGCCACCTTTTAAGGTTTTAATATAAAATTAAATAGTACTAGCTATTCAGATTCGCCACCTTCAATATTAAGAACTTTCGGCTAGCTAGGAATCAAATGCATGTATTATTAGAGTCTCTTGCGTCTATTGGGCGGAGTTAGGATTTTAATTCGAGATTGACGCTGTTTAATTAATAATAATCTACTTGGGTTGTTATATTTTAGTTTAAAAAAATGAAGAGTAAGATTAAGTGTAAAGTTAGACTTTATCATGCATGAGCTTTAGGTTCTGTTAACAAATGTAAAAAGACTTCACTCAATTCTTCTGTAACCTTTAAATTAAAGTTGTCGAGATATTTTTTATGATCCGAACTATTCATTTTTTAGTACGCTATCTTTTTTCATTATTTAATTTAAAAAATTAAATTGTTTGGATATATACCCCGTACGTGCCTAATTCATGAAGGCTGGCTTGTAAGCGATCAAAATTATAGTAGAAGGGAGATTATTGTATAAGGGGCGTTATACAGATGAAACAATAATGTTTCCGTACGTAATTGGTAATGGTTATTTCATCATTTGAAGCCAAAGGGTCCATTATATTTGGCCAAGGGTTGGCATGTCAAAATTGTATCATGATTATCAATTTATCATCCTCCAATGAGATATGCTTATCCGGCCAAAATTATATCCCCTCCAATTTTGGAAATACACATCGGATCTGCCTCACCCGGATCCGGGTACGCCCATGCTTGCTTTCGATTAGAGAGGTGGAAGCTCATAGTCACATAATCTTTAAATATAGCCTTCGCTCGCGCTCCTAATTTTCATTTTTCGCTCGCACCCTCAATCCTCGCTCTCGCGAATTTTAACACTTTATGACGTTCTTGAAAGAAGCTTTAACGTTTGCGTTCGCGCTCTTGCTCACACACTCGCATTATGCCGGGGTGGAAGAACTAAAACGTATCAGAGGAAGGTTGATATAATTGAATGGATCACGAGTAGGGAGTGTAATTGGTTGAGATCGAAATTGAAATAGATATAGGGAATCTCAAGTTCTCAACGGAAAGGTTTTTGGCAAATATTCTATGTACTATTTAATTAATTTGTTTCAAAGGAGGAGTAGGCTGATCATGGTACTTTGAGAATTCCAACCTGAATTATTAAAGGGGACGCGACATATACGATTAATTCAAAATATAAAGGATGAAAGAAAAAGTAAAGCACAAGTAGATTCCTTTTTTAATAAGAAGATAGATAGAGAGAGGGTAAAAAAAATGAGGAAAAATGGATTTTGATTAGTAGCCAAAGCTGGAGGGAGCTGGAAGCCTGGAAGCGATCGCCACTCTAATTATTTTAAAATTAACGTTACCATCAAACTCTCCACCTTTAAAATTTTACTATAAAATTAAACAATGGCTCAATAACCTGTGAATTATTAAGAACTTTCAGGCTATAAAGTATTGCACGCAGTAATAATCTCGACCCACGAAGTTCATACCACAAAGTACACAAAATCAGATGTGGCATACCATACACCCCAAACACAGGGTTTGCATTGAAGACTCATCCTTAAGGCTCCGTTTGGAACTTGGAGAAATAAATAGAAAGGAAGAGAAAATTTGAAAATATTTCCTCCCCTTGTTTGGCTTTTAGAAAAAGAGAACGGAAGAATTTTTAAAAACAAGTTTAACTTTTCCTATAATTTTCTTCTTAATTATTTGTAACAAGGAGTACTTTATGTTTCCCCGTGTTCGAAATACAGCCTAAGAGATGTTGCAGCCGGTCCCAACCCAAGAAAAAAATTGTTTCTCAAAGCCCAATTATCAATCCCAATAGTTGTGAGTTTAGTTAAAGATACTTTATTGATATTCTGGCAAGCGTATACACAAAGCTCTCGTAGCTCAGTTGGTTAGAGCACCCGTTTAGTAAGCGGGAGGTCTTGAGTTCGACTCTCAACGAGAGCACATCTCTTTCATTGTCCTCGTTTTCCTTTTCTTATTTTGGTTCAGGTCTCTGTTATATTCTGAAGTCGATCAAATCAAGTACTTATTAATGGTTTATTTTGCTTGTCTTTACTCAGTAGACTTTATGCGAGTGTGATTATATTTATAGATTTAGGACAAAAACTACAGCTGTATCACTGGATGGTGAATAATTTTTGAGGGTCCAAGTTTTGTGTAACAGATATAATACACTACTGCGCTTTAGTTTTTTGGAAATTGGAAACTGATAATGCACTTCTCAATACACACTATCTATCATCAAGCGGCAAAAAGATAATCACAAAATCTAGCCTGACAAAGTAAAGAAAAATCAACAGCCAACTAGGTCTACGACTCCGCTCAGAAAAGAAAAACAAAGAAGGCTAGGAATAAAACGATAGATTCTGGCGCCAGCAGTTTGCTCATTTTTAGTACTAAGAGATGAAATGAACTAGCATAAGAACAAACTTTGATTTGTAGGTAACAACTCAGAAACCAGACTCAAGAGCCGAAGAGCGGGTTCGGTTTACCGATAAAAAAAACCCAGAAGCCAATTATGAACACCTTTACCATTACAGCCAATTTGAATGTCACCAATGAATACACAGCAATAATCATTATAGATAATACATATGGTAAAATAAGGGGGAAACAAGTTTCAACAATTCAGCTACAAGTCAAAACAAATCTGACCTTCCCTTGTGAAAATGATCAGACTATAGATCTCTCCCCCTCTACATTATACAAACACACATATCTAATATCCCTTATTCATACACCGGGAAAAAAAATTATAACTGAACAAAAAGAGGCTCTAATAATGAACTCTTTTTAACACCCTTCCAAATCTCGCCACCGAAGGTAAACCAGACCTGCCCGGTAATGCGTGTAGGCCCCGGCCACCACCAACACGTGAAAAAGCTGGTGGCTATGGCCTGCAATGTCAAACTTACCGGGCATCCATCGCTCTGGGATCCTAGTAGCATAAATCAGTGCACCCATTCCGTAAAACAAACCCATCAATATCTCGTACCCAGTCGTGTGCAATGCCTCGGGTCGGTTCCAGAAAAGGAAAAGCTTGTGCATGATCGGGGCGACTCCAAAGAATCCCATCCCGAAAAATAGGGATGTGCGTAAGTTACGATATTCAGGTGTCTGGAATATAGGGATGAGCAAAACCAAGACGGTGGCAATTCCTAAAAGGGTTATGAATCCCAGGTAGAGGTTACAGAAGAAGGGCTCACACATGAAGGAATAGTAGACGAGAGGGTAGAAGGAGGTTGAGATCAGAGCTGAAATTCCAGCGTAGTCGACCCTCAGCATGATGTATGCCATCCGCTCAGAATGGCAGGCGAGTAGGTGACATGTGCTGCTAGAGAGCAAGCAGAACATGGCTCCACCCATGAAGGCGAAGAATGGCCACCGCGTGATTGGCCTGACCATCAAGGGTGCGATCATGTTTGCGACGTCCTCCTTTACGCTGTGCTGCATTTAACAACATAATTTTGCAAGAATTAGCCACATTCAACATTCAGGAAACCACCAAACCGTTCTTGCCAGTGAAGGAGGGAAAAACTACCAAACCGTTCTTTACGTCCACACAAGAACTCTATCAGGATTCTGCATAAAATTATGGCTCTCTTCATTTGCAATTCCTTGAATCAGTTTCACGAAGCATTTTTCAGAAATTGTATGTGAAAATACACTCATTTTTTTCACATCACATCCACTTTTCAGTGAAAATGTAAGAATTGGTTTTTCATGCAAACTACAACTTCTACGTGAATGACCTGTTAGCGCTCACTGATGTGACAAACATAGACCTAATCACCTAACTAATGTAAGTCTGTTAAAAAACATTTGTGATTAGACTTTTATGTCATGATGTCTTCAAGGGAAATCACTGGACTGTGCTCAAAGTGAACAGGAGAAGAAGACAAAAAGACCATATACTCCTCAGAAAGACCAAAATCCCATTTGTCATCAGTTACCAACCGAAAGATGATATTGTTTTCAACAGGATCAGTCTGGACAAATTAGTTATACTCCCATACTGAGAAACACACACCTACAATGCTCGTATAGATATCCGATGGTAATGATCAGATGAAGTTTCTACACATGTAAAGGTAAAAGGTTCTGCTGGTGTTTAATTGCAAAGGGTGGGCTACTTGGAATAAGGATAAAGTACCAGTATTGGAATGAGGATGTCCGTAGTAGTTTTCCACTTTTCCACAGATAATAACTTAACGATATTTGGCATTCTACTCTAGGAGAGTTCATTGGACATCAGGAGACATGAACAAGAGAAAATGATCTGCATTTCACTTTGTCGAAGTGAAAAGTGGACAACTACAATACCAAAGGTTTCAGTATCATCTGTGCACCCAATTAGATAAGCTGTTGCTTATAGAACAGGATGAGACAAATGGCCCACATTGACTAACTAAAAGGAAGGAAAATATCTACTGAGTGCCTTGGTATGATTCAGCATGGGTAAATGGACTATGATGTCGTGTCACGGGGTCGATGCTTCTTAGAGTAACAATATAGATGTCCTCATAACTAGTTAGTTCATGGAGATTATCAGCCACAAAGCACTGAGGAAGAAGAACTGTACCAGAACACAAACATCAGTGTGGTTGGCATGAAATAATCGCTCAGGCAAACAATTGGTGAGGAGTTCCATGATATGCCAAGTTGATGGCGATGGTAGCAAATCCATTGTACTCATGTTGGCCAAGGAAGGCATGCAAGACAAAAGCTCAGATTGCAGCTTGTGAAGATCAGCATGTTTCAGCACATCAGGAAAGTGTTGTAGAGAGTGCAAATCCACGACCTTTGGAATCTTCATTGCAGTGTATATTGTTAAGGAAAGAAAAAGAAAAAAGCCTATCAAATGCCTGCAGCAACAAACAAATTGTGCTTCAATGTAACACCCAAAAATTCCTTGCTCAAGATCAAAAAAGGAAAAAACAAATGCACATAAACGGTAGACAAGAAAAAAGAAGCATAAATAAAGAAACAACAAATGAACCTGCCGATTTCTGAACTTCAACAAAATTAGATGAAATCTGTGCAACTTATTTACGGGAATTTTTCACAGTGAAAAGAAACCAACAGAAACAAGAAATCAAACCTCACTCTGATATTCTGAGTGTTCATATTAATTTGAGGTAAGCGGAAGAAAAACAAAGGGGCAACACGAAAATCATTGTGCAACTACTAATTCATCAACTTGCCAGGTTTGCAGGTTGAACAAGTGAAAGGGTATAGCGTGTACCAAGGATGCCAAGTCTCCGTGAAGTAACTCACCTAAGTCGAGGTTGGTTTCTCTTCTCTCTTGGCCTCAGTTTTTATGGACAAACAATGCACTTTCAGAATATCAACATACAAAATTGTTCTAAAATAATATCTACATGGAGTTATGAGAGCCCATGGTGTTGTAATCATTCATGTAGTTTGAAAAGTGAAAATCAGATTAGCACCATTTTAGGTGCATAAAGTATGACTGACATCAGTAATAGAAGGGAGAAAATCCTCGACAGAAGAGGGGAATCTGCCACAGAATTCTTCTCTTTATGATTACAAGTCTTTGTAGCTTGGATTTCTGTCTTGATTGGTCTATTGGTGTTTGGTGATATACGCAACGACATCTCCTCAATGCAATCTCCTTTCAGTTTTAGTTCTTATAATCAAGTACACTCACTTATTGCAGATTCCACATCATCATCAATATTACGGTTAACCATCGGCCTAGATTAGTTGAAACAAAATCCATAATTTGCCATTGGCCTTCGTTCAGGGCCGTAAATCGTACTAACAGTTACAGCCATTTGTTTTCACCCGTCACTGCAAACTGTAAATGGTAGTCGCGTACCACCATACTCTCATAACTGAAAAACATCGGTTGCTCGTGCCTTTGGCTCGTTTAGGGCCCATATAAGGCTGAATGAAAAACAAAAACTTTGTTCAAATGCCTCCCAAAATAGAACCTTCTATGTCCATAGGCTCAAATACAGAAGGCTGAATGAAACCCTATTAATCTAGGGGACGTCAAGACAAAAATAAACCTCCAAGTCCTTAACAAAAGGGCCCCATAGTAAGGAGTTTCTTAATTTTAGTGATAACATAAGTACAAACATCTGATGATAGTACAAGTGTGTGGTATGTAAATACTAAATACCAAAAACCCTTTATAAATTTTGCCTAAAGACCCAAACAGTATGTGTGCAAAATGTATGAGTCAATACCATTTGTTGTATACGTAGTATTTGTTTTGCATCCATTTTCTTAAGTTCAAGACATATACCACAGTGCATACATAAGTTAGAGAAGTAAAGGGAATCCAATCAATCCATTGTACTACCAAAAGAATACAATATAAAACCGCAGCCTTAGTTTTATTTTATTTTTTTATCTTTTTCTTTTTTGGAACATCAGCCTTATTTAAGTATTTGTTTGTTTGGAACAGCAACAGCGGCCTTAAATGAATAACAAATGAATTTCTAGAATGACATTAGACATATGGCCCACCATAAGTTCACAAGCATAACAAACAACAGGCAAGAACTCTCTGTAAATAGAAAAAGAGGGGTTTTGGATTCATTTCTTACGTCCAAACATTGAGGGTCTCGTTATGAAGGGTGAACATGCTCAACAAGACCTGCTTCATCGGCCATTCGGATCGATAATGACCGAGTATGAACTCATTGTCCCTCAAATACCAGGGCAATGAGTGGTATTCCACCAATTGGTACTTCACCTTCTTCCAAAATCTCTTCCCTTTCCCTTGCTTCGAACACGGCTCCCGTTCATTCTCATTGATCCCCTCACATAACCCCCTTGAAGCCTCGCAAGTTTCTTGAACATCACCCATCCTCTGTTCACACAAATTGAGATTAATATCATTACACAACATATGTTTTCAATTAAACGCATCAAATGGGTAGTCAATGCATACATGCTATGTGTATCTGTAACTCATTGTACCTGAAATAGGATGAGACTGGCACAGAATGGAGAAAGACCCAGAAAGGGTTTCTTGAGATTTGTTGTATAGGTGTTATATGTTGCTATGGGAATGGTTGAAAGTAAATGTTTTTCACGAGGAAATCACAAGAGGGGGGGAAATTAGAACCTAAAGATCGCAACAATCCAAAGAAATGGGAAGAGAGAGAGAGTATATGGGTTTCAGCCGCTAATTGGATGGGAACAGGAGAGAGATTTGGGAGAGCATATTTTTCAGAACGAATGGAACGTGCGGAGAGAGAGAGAGATAGATGCCTTCAGGAAGATGCGGAGATACCAGCAGGCAATGGAGTAAACAGTATTTGGTGATCTAGGGGTTCGGCAGCATCCCTGCAAAGCAATCCCAAGCAACCGATCTAGCCGTTCATTTAGGTACGAATGATTCAGATTTAATCTAAGCGCATATAAATTTGAACCATCAATTGCTAGGCAAAAATTAAAGCCATTAATTACCGAGAAGAATGACCAAATCAACTGCTCTGTACCCACTTTGCAGGGGTGCTTGGTAGCATCTTCCATTCCCCCTAATCTAATACACATTCCTTTGGGCACACACACTCAATAGTGAGCTCTGCCTTGCAAAAATATATGGTGAATAAGCGTATCCAGGTGCCCCTAAATCACCAAATAATTACTCGGAACCCACAAAAATATACGATAGATTAGGGTGTTTGGACACCACCACGTTATTGCGATGTAACTCGACCAAATAAATTTGCAGGGCAACGTGGGTGTAGTTTGATCGTGGTTGCGGATTTGGCAACGTTTATTGGGGGGAAAATTAGTTGATTGAAAGTGATGTGCAGGTATTTGTGAATCGTGACTTTTAGTAGGACCTTGTAATTGGTCCAGCGTAATTAAATTTTTACAAAAATGCAATTGGTCCAAGGAAAAGTCACGTGTGGAGTGTGAAAAAAACAAAGAAAACAAATTAACGCGCCAAAAAGATCCGATCCGCGCCGACAGGGAGGATGAGCTGGTTTGGTAGCGTTTGACAGAAGATTGGGAGGTTTTTTTTTTCTAAATAAGCAAAGTGGCTTCTTTTTTTTTTAATTTAAAAGTTTTTTTTGAGTTTGTTAGTTTTGTGTTGATTTTTTTGTGAATTATTGTGTCTTTATGATGAGAGAAATCTAAAAAGTAAAAAATTTAAATTTAAATTATTTTTAAATAAAGACGAAAAAATTGACTTGTTAGCTTATTAAACCCATATATATGATTGTTTAGCAAGTCCTTCGAACAGCTTTGTGTCCATTGTACTAGGTTGGTTTGTTGTCCACTTTTGATGGTTTGTTTAATTTCTCAGGATATCAGGTGTCATATGATTGTTGACAACTTATATGTGCCAATCTAATTCATGCCCGCGATCTTTTAATATTTGTAATTTATTTTTAAAAATTAATAAATTCATTTTTTCTGATAAAAAAATCCTTGGATTAATTAGACATATTGGTGCACCTAGTGGCAATCTAAATCATTAATATTTTATCTCCAGCATTGAAAGGAAAAATATATTCCATCCATTCCATTTTCATCGTCCAATCTCGAAATACTACAAATTTAAGAAAACATCATGATTATCTTATCAAAACTTTACATTTCAATAATACCCTTGAGTGATTTTTTGAAGTTAATGAGAACAAATTTTAGGCGCCAATTTGGATGAAAATTTTGCCCCCAATTTGAATTTTCTACTCACACTTAAAGCTGGAGTCTAAAAACTTGGGGTGTCAATCCCGAAAATTGTGGTGGTGAAAAGGCATACAAATTTAAAATAAAGTTTCCTCTTCCACAAATTTCAAACTTCCCTAGTTCTCTCATGTAGACTTCCCTTATTTAAAGTATTCTCTGACTTTTGAGAGAAGGGTAAAATGGGAAAAATGAAATTTTTTGTACCTTTGTCTTTTCAAATGGACAATCTTTTTGGGACACAAAAAAGTGTAATTTTGAACGACAAAAATGAGACGGAAGGAGTAAATTAATAAGCAATGTCAACAAGTTTTTTTTTTGTAAGAATAGGAACATAACAACATGAACAGCATGCCTATGTGCCCAGTGTTTTATTTGCAACCGGATGAATTGCTGGTTTTTAACTTCCAACAAGACATGGCCACCGATGCATATTGTGCAAAATTTTGTACATTTTGTGTTGGTAGACTTTTTTTTCTT